>CAJVPM010001752.1:0-11244 GCA_910592325.1 Scutellospora calospora | reverse complement strand
AGCATATTATATTGTACTTAGGTATTTTGTAGCATGTTTATATTGTATTACTAGTTTTAAATTAAATAAAATGTGAGCGGCAAGATCCTCTCGTTAAAGGAAAATATATTACAGTTTAACTAACTACTTTTTTATATTATTATAATTATTCTAATATAGAAATAAATATATATTTTATTATGATTTTTTAAGTATAATAGACAATCGTTAGCAAATCAGTCATTATATGATCTAAGCCAATAAAGATACTTTTATTTACTCTATGATATTATTTAATGAGATTAATTTGAGCTTAAGATATAAATTTCAATTCAACTTAGTGTTTGTACCTGATCAAAAAAATACTACTCAGGTTACCTGATAGGTGAACTCACAGGTTACTCAGGTAATCAACGGATATACTCTAGAAGAGAATATCCTAAATAAGGAAATTGATATTCTGACCTTGCATGTCTTTTTAGCTAATTAAAAAAAGATTTACATGAATATTGAAGTAATGTCACATGAAAATAAGAAAGGATTTTGGACTATCTATGGACATGTACTAGATCACGTAATATTTACATTATGGACACGTACTATTAATTGCAGATCTTAATAAAAATAAGAAATTTCAAATCTTTGAGCGAAGTTATCTCAACAACCATCTAACCAAATTCAATAAAATATTTTTTATTTGAATTCTATGGATTCATAGAATTTGAATAAAAAAATTTTCATCGAATTTAGTCAAGTGGTTATTGAGATATCTTCACTCAAAGTTGAAGAAAAATCAAAACACATCAAAATCTGTACAAATTTTTCTCTAACTTTGAGCTAAGATATCTTGATAACTATCAGACCAAATTCAATAAAGCATCTTTTTTTTAACTCTATAGATTTATAGAATTTGAATAAAAAAAATTTTATCAGATTTAGTCAAGTGGTTATCAAGATATATTCGCTCAAAGTTAAAGAAAAATCAAAACGCATATCAAATTTGCTTTCTCTAACTTTAAACAAATGTATCTCGACAGCCATCAGACCAAATTCGATGAATCTTTTTTTCTTTCAAATTCTATGATCTATAGAATTCGAATAAAAAAATTTCATTAAATTTGATCAGAAGGTTGTCAAGATATCTTTGTTTAAAGTTAGAGGAAAAATTTGTGCAAATTTTAATATATGTTTTGATTTTTCTCAAACTTTGAGCAAAGATATCTCAATAACCACTTGACTTAATTCGATGAAAATTTTTTTATTCAAATTCTATGAATCCATAGAATTCAAATAAAAAATATTTTATTGAATTTGATTAAATGGTTGTCGAGATAACTTCACTCAAAGATTTGAAATTTCTTATTTTTACTAAGATCTGCAATTAATCGATACGTGTCTATAATGAAAATATCATGTGATCTAGTACATGTCTATAGATGGTCTAAAAGAATTTAATTATTTTGCATAGGTGCATTGTAACGCACCCATCTGATCATGTAATGTGAAGATCAAAACAAACCTTTTTCGTGTTAGTTTAGGGTTAGGGTCAGGACTACATTAGGGTTAGAGAAGAGCAATAGCAAAATGTCTCTAATCCAAAATTTTATAAGGAATTTTTTTTACTAGAATGCTAAAGGAGTTACAAGTGATTTCTTTAAAAAATTGTGATTGTTTTGATTTTCACATTATACTTGATCTTAAATTCTAATTAGTTAATCAGGTGGGTATATTACAATACACCTACTAGGGACCCGTAATAATTTGGATATCAAATTGCAAAATTTATTTGGATAAAAAGTAAATATTTAGGCAAAATTTAGATAAAAAAATTAAATATTTGGAATAATTTGGAGTAAAAATTAGTAAAAAAAAATATTATAAGCTAATTAAATAATGAAATTATCATATAACAAAATTTCTTATTTCAAAATTTATTATTTTTTTTTTTTAATTTTAAGGTAATTTACATTACTAGGTGATTTTTATTAATTTGATATATGAGGTTCTACATGGGTTCTCCTACAGTTTTCAGTTATATGAAGAGTGTACAACAAGCCACATGTACAACTTTAGTCATTATCTAATTTAAGTAGTCTGCTATGCAGGCATTAGACTACCTGTTAGTACTACACTATGCTATCATACCTGCAACCCGCCTGTGAGTTACCTATTTAAACACTCTGTTCAACTAACCTATTCCTGTTACAAACTAATGTCACTATAACACCTAACTGTATATGCCAGCTAGCTCATTACAGATCGATTTTTCGACACCAGCTTAGGTCCTCTCAGAATACATGTCATTTATCAAATTGTGAGCATGCAGAGTTCTAGTTAACCTCGAAGCAAACCTACTAGAGTAGCCTGTGCCCATTTCATGAACTCACCTAGCTTAGACCCTTGTAGATGTTCATACAACTCCAGTTTCTTCTGTGGCTCTCCACTAGTTTTCTGTGTCTATCTTTTCGAATGTTTCACAAGGCAGATCCTCCCAATCCAGTTAGTCGCCAAGCCAGATTGGTGTTACTGATCCTTCCCGTGGAACAAATTTATGCGCACCTGACTCGATCTGCATCTTTGATGATAGTTTCCTTTCTGGATCAAGCATTAGCCGGTGTGACCGTCAAAAGCCATACTACTTCACCAACTTGGGATTTCTACTATGCAGGTCCTCTGCCCGTATATCATTGTGTGCACATATCATCTTGTGATTAACTGCCACCACACAATGTTTTTTCCTATCAAGATTTATTCGTGTGCACATATCATCCTGTGATTAACTGCCACTACACTACCAATGTCCGATTGACTTGGTGCAACTTAATTTACAGAGTTATAACCCTAGAAACGAACAGAGTTTACTGTAAGTTTGGTACAAAGGTCTGGGTAATTATTCAAATTTGTTGACAGTAGAATTTGAACCCCAGACCTCTTGTATGGCGGTCTGGCAACCTAACTACTACACTAAGATCACCAGACCTATTAATTATATATATATATTTATATAAGTTATTAATTATATATATATATAAGTTATTGATTATATATATATATATATATAAGTTCTTAATTGTAGATATGTATATATATTGTAAGACCCAAAAAGTAGTCAAGTTGGATCTAGAATAGTATAACATAACCATGAGTTATAGAGAGTAAAATTACAAAATTACATTTATTACATAAGTCACATAAATCACATAAATTAGATAAATTGCATTTATTGCATTTATTATATTTATAGAATTTATGAAATTTATGTGATTTATGTAATTTATATAACTTACAGAATTTATGTAATAAATTAGATTTATTACTTTTATAATATTTATGTAATAAAATAACATTCAAATTTTATATTATAAATAAAGGCCATGTAGGTCCAGTAAGAAGAACAACTCTTAAGTTTTGTATTAATAAAACTGAATTTTTTATTAAATATTCTTTAAATCTTATATATTTTAAATTCTAAATAACTCACATTTGCTGAATTGATCTCCAAACTCTAGTCTACTGTTTAATACAACTAATAGTAAGATCCTTATTAACTTGCCTACATAATACTTACTCTATAACTTTTTTAGTTAAGTCTTAATATACTAAGACTAACTATAGTATACTTGTCTAGCTAACCTGATAGATTGTGATTAGTTGTAGTTATACTATTTGTCTAATTACTCAATGTACTGTAGTAGTTGTAGTTTGAAGTTTTGAATACACAGTACATAGCTATATCTAAGTTATCTGATTTTTAAGGTTCAAGTATCTTATATAGTCTCAGCTTAGACATAAGATTAGTATTAGTGAAGTAATATCTGAAAGCATAATTACCAAAAGAATTAGAAATACTCATCTACAAACCAAACTATCACCCAAATCTAAATATCCTCTTTCAACTAAGCTATTCATAGGTTATGCAAAATTTTAGGTAGTTAAGCAACTGACTCACTATAAATTTCTAGTGGCAATATATATATATATAAGTTATTAATTGTTCAATATGGTTTATTATAACATTTTTATTATTAGTAGTTGTGTTATAGAATAATTTACAAAGCAAAGAAACTAGGTTTTAGTTTTCAAGAAAACAAGGCTTATGAAAAAAATTTAGAAATACTAGATATAAGCATCTCAAGTCTGCTAGATAAAAAAGAGGCTAACTGATATAGAGAAAGCAATAATATGAATATTTTTATACTTGAATAGCTAATAACAAGTAGTAGCAACAGACTCTTAGCATAGCAACAAGTAAGATATGTTAGAGATTTTAAGAAAAGAGATCAAAAGCTATACTAATTCAAGTATATAGAAGAAAGAGTTCTAGATTGTAGTATAACAAGGTGTCTAAAGAAAAAAATACTATATAGCAGAACTAAACCAATATAAAATAAGATTTAACAAGCATAAAATATCTGCAGACAAAAGAAAAAAAAAGTGAATTATTTTTAAAAAGAAAAGAAGCTTCAAAATTAGTATAGTTATAAAAAAAGAAAACAAGTATTTTGTAACAGAGCACTAGTGAATTGAAGCAAACAAGGATACAAAGAATATTCTAGCTAGAAAGTGTAAAGGCTATATATATGGAAGACATATTGATACAAGCTATATAACAAGGCAAAAGCTAAAGATATAGCACCAAGTTCTGAAAAAGATAGTATATGAAAGAAGTATACTATCAATTAAAATGCTTCTATTAGTCTATATAGCAGACAAGAAGTTCTAGTATAAAAGAGAAGAGAAACAGAAAGAAGAAGTAGAAGTAAAAGTAGCTAGTATAGAAGAAGTAGTAATTCAAAGAGTAATTAGTAACAAAGAAATACAAAACAAGTTAATTAACATTGTAGAAAAGTTAAAAGAAAAAAGAAGCTAGATATATATATAGATAGGTTATTAGTAATAGAGTATAAAGGAAATAGAGAAGAAAAAAGAATAGGCATAGGTTGGGTTATAGCTAATAAGAATAGTAGTAGGAATAGTATTAGTTTTAATAGTAGAATAGCTAACTAGCTTTCTTTAACTAAAGCAAAACTAGGTACGATATAAATAGCTTTGCTAGTAGTTTTAACTAGTATAAAAGTGAGATTATACTCTGATAGCAATGTAGTGATAGAAGAAATACAAGGTTTCTAAAGCCAAATAAATATTAGAAGCATGTTTAAAACCAAGAATTGCAGTTTAGTAATCAAATAATAGATTGCTATAGAACTAAAAACATTAAGCTAGAGCTGATTAAAGATAAAGATTATAGTATAAACTACTAGAATAACAAATCCGACAAGTTAGCAAAAGAAAGTCTCTTATCTAGCCTAGTACTAGAAGTGCAGAATGCTACAGCAGGCAGTATAAGAGTAGTATCAACTTAGAAAAACAAGCTAATAAATAGCTTATTTAGATCTTTCATTAATATAATCACAACAATATTATATAAATATAAATAAACAGACCTAAACAATATTAAACTAATACTAGGTTAAAAATCAAATAGGCAAAGCATTGAAGAGCTAAACTAGAAAAATATACAGAGCTTGTTAAAGAAGCTTCAGAGAAAGTGATATACTAGTATTAAAAAAAACAAAGCTCTGATCTTCAGAATAAGTGTCTTAACAAGTTATTACTAACTAAAGACCTCTGCTTTTAAAAGAACCCAAGCCTATATAAGAGTAAAACTTGTATAGTATACTTCACAAAAGAAGAATCATTAGAACATATTGCAGAATACTAGATATATCAAAGAATTTGAAGAATGATCAAAAGGATAATTATAGAAGAGCTGAGTACAAAAATTGATAACAAATAGAATATAGTTATCTTAGATTAGATCTTAAAAAAAGTATTTATAGAACAAGATAAAGCTAAGATATTTAGTAGAAGAAAGCTACATATCTGAGGTCTAACAAGTAACTAGCTTATAACAAATATTAAAGAGATTTTAGAATCTGCCTCCAAAACTAGCAAGGCAATAAGATAGTTTTCTGAACTATTTTGGTCTAATTTTTTCAAAAGACTATAGAAATTTTATTGCAAAGTTATACTAGAATAGGAAGAAAAAAATAATATCAAGTTAAAGAAAAAAGGAAAAAAACAAAGCAAAAGTACAAAAAACTTGAAAAAGAAAATATAGCAAATAAAGAAAACTAGAACCTAAGTAAGAATAACTATAAAGAATCAAGTAAAAGTAAAGAAGAAAGAATTCAAAACCTAGCTAAAACTAAAATAAAAATATAGATCAAAAAAGGTTTAAAAGAAAGCTAGTTAAGTTTTAAAAATAACTAAAGTATTTTAAAATAGGTGCAAAGAAGCCTTCTATAAATCACTAGAGTATAACTTTGCTTAGACAAACTATTCTAGTAGGAGGAAAATCATTTTTGTAGCTGATCATACTTAGGCATCTAGAGTAGCTAAGTGAGTTCAGAATTAGAAAAAGAAGGTAGTCATATAGCTAATATAAATTAGTTTGTATTTTTGTTATAATATTATAAAAGTTTTCTTTTAATAAATGAAGCACAAGATCATCTAAGTTAAAAAAAAAAAAAAACAGAGATATTCCTCCAAAACTAGCAGAAGGATATACAACTATAAATTAATAAACAAAGAAAATTAGAAAGAATTTACAAACAAAATTAATACAAATCTAATACAAAAAAAGTACTTTTAAACTTTAATACTACTGACTCTCTTAAAACAAACTGGTATAAAATTCAAATAAACTTAATTAATACAGCTCTTGAACATATACCAAACAAAAAACAAAAAAATACAAAACTTCTACAACACCTACTCATCCAAAGCTACTTCTCTATATAACAATCTTAAACTATTAGACAAAATTATTTATCAAATAAAATTCATTCTTAACAACAACTCAACTATTCTACTAAATATAGTACAACAAATCAATGAAATTAACCAACAATAAGATCTATAAATTGAATACCTCTTTACTAACCTAAACATGATACTAATATGAATTAATAATATTCAAAAAAAGTAGAAAATACTTCACAAAGTATGTGATCTTAAAAACTATATATATATTTAACAAAAATTATTATAGCTACTGAAAAAAGATATCAAGCTCTTCAAACTCAACTAACAAAAATGATAAATAGTATATTAGATCAGCATACTGACTATATTAGCTTTGACAATATTAAAACTAAGAATAATCTAATTACAGATCCAAAGTTAATTAAAAACTATATCAAAAACTACTTTGATAATTGAACAATCTATTATCTAATAGATAAACAAATCTTTAATAACATATAAAAAAATTGTTATAAAACTAATATATCTATTAACCTCTAATACTACAAAGAAACTCTTAAAATAATTATATCAGAAGAAGTTCTATTTATTTTACAATAGCTGCTAAACAACAAAGCCTATAACTTATTAGGTATAAGCTATAAAATACTAAAATATACTAGTAACAACTTCTTTCAAGCTATCACAAATTTACTAAACAAATGCTTAGAACTACAACAGATTCTAAAGCAATAGAAAGAAGATATCATCTTTTCTATTCCAAAAAAAACAACTTTTAATAGAAACTTAAACAATACCTATTCTATCAGTTTTATTGAATATATCAAAAAACTATATACAAAAATTCTATCAAACTACCTTAACTTAGCACTAACTTCAAAAAAATTCTTTTACTATTTAACTATATAGCACTACTAGGCAATAGTATATCAATACCAATTCATATTTTAAACAATATCATTAAAGATTTACACTGCAACTCAAAACAACTTTGGTTATTATCACAAGATATGAGTAAAGTATATAATTCTGTTAATGCAAATTTACTCAAAAAAGCATTTTAATGAATTCAATTCACTACTCAATTAACTAATATCTTAATGAATCTACTCTTAGTCAGATCTAACAGAGTAATAACTAACTTTGGCTTAACAGAATCCTACTTAGTTAAAAATAGTATTGACTAAGGAAAAACTATAACTCTACTATTATAGAGAATCTATTATAATTCTCTCATATACTAAATAGCCCAATTATACAAAAGCTATTTTATAAAAATCTTCTGACTAGAAAATCTTAAATTCAAAAAAACCTAATATACTCAACATCAATTTCAATATTAGCCTACATAGATGATACAATCTGAATAGCCTCTACTAAAAATAAACTTGAGCAAATTATAAATATTGCTTCCTTCTTTTTTCAAATAGCAAATATAAAAGTTAACTTCTATAAATCCATACTAATAACAAACTCATACAATGCTATACTTATTAATTTTATTAACTAAACAATTACTCCTTATACAAAATATATAATATTCAAATTTCTAGACTATTAGTTCTCACTAAATCATAGCCAAAAATAACAAATAGATTTTATTACAGATAAATCTAATAACTTAATTATATCCTTAAAAACAAATATATAACTGATAAACAGATAGCTTATATTATTAATGCAGTTATAATTTCAACTCTAGAATACTGTATTTACAATCTAGTTCTTTTTCAGAAAAAATATGACCAAATACTATCTAGTTATCTAACAGTTGCTAAATACAAAGCAAATTTGCTATGTAGTATTCTTAATAGTATAATACTTAATTATAATATATACAGTATTAAAAATATCTGAGATATTCAACTCTAACACCATATCTCCAAATTTCTAAACAGAATTAACAACTTTGATCTTCTCAGAATATCTACAAAAATTTATATCTAATAATTACAAAATAATCTATGGTCAACTATTGATATACTTCAACACTCTAATCCAATAATTGATAGACCTAACAAACATACTACTATTTTTAAGATAATTTAACTACACAATTATTTTGGTATTCAAATCATATACAATACTCATACAACTTAGCTAATATTATCTCTTATAATATATATCTTATTGAATTCCTACTCAACAAATATGAACTCTATGCAGCTTTTAAAAAACAACTTCAAACTAAATGAATATTTTATTTAAACTAGCTTACAACTATAAACAACAAATTTCTCTTTAAATAGAAACATATCTCACTACATATAGATTTCTTGCCAATAGACAAAAAGCCTAAGTAGTTTAAATTTATTAAAAATACTATAATTAATTCAATTTCTAGATCTATTAATAAATCTACTGCTCTAAACTCAAATAACTACTTTAGTTATACTATAGCACATTTTAACAAAAAATATAAACTATATTAATTACTAACACAGAGAATTCTATTATAATAGGCAAAACAAGACAATTCTTCAAGGACTCAAACACAATCTCAATAATATACTGATAATATAATATTAACTATTCTACTACTACATACTATTTACAAAACTTAATAGAATATAGGCTATATATATAATACAATTTTAACTTTAACTAAATTCAAAACTACTGTACATTCAATATATCTACAACTCTATCAACTAAATTCTGGAGTAGAAAACACATAAGCAGCACACTAACAATAATAAAACTAAATGCTAATTATTTAAACCTTGTCTATGCAATAGCTAACAGAAATCTAACATATATCTTACCACTACTTTCTATACCAATAAATAACTCTTTAGTACTTGAGATATTTCAAAACAGCATCATCTCTCAAGAACTAAACTAATTCACTATTTCAAACTCAGACTATACAGAAATCATATTTTATACAGATTGCTTAGTTCATAACATTATGACCAACTAATACTCTATAGGTATAGCTAAATACAAACAAATAATGAATTAATTATATACTCCTTTGCAGAACAAATAAATTATTAGCTAACTTCATATAAAGCAGAACTTTTAGCTATACTATCAGCAATTAGTATAGCATTATGTAATTGCAAAATTAATATTTTTACTGACTCTCAATTAGTCATCAGCAAATACTAAAAGCTAATTCAAAAACCTATTAATTTATCACATATTCTTTCTTTTAACAATTAACCTATTTAGCATACATTACTAAATCTTATTAAATTATTTAACTTCACTCTTAATCTATATAAAGTTCAAGTATATAGAAATAATACTTTCAATAACAAAGCTAATTCACTAGTACAAAATTATTAACTCTTCCAATATTTATAATTCATACTACTATATCAAAGGCAGGATTTTCTAGTAGAACAACTAACATGCAGATTTATTAAAAATATATGCAATGCATACATCATTGCAACATAGTTATTATTAAACAGAAACTAGTTCTAGAATTTAATTGCTAACTAAATTAATTAGAACTTGACATAGCTATACATCAATAATAATAACAAAAGATTATACAACTTTACTAACTTTATACTAAGCAAACTTAAAACATTTAGAGTTAAACTTCTTCATAATGAACTTCTAACTCTAACTTATCTTCATACTTTCTATTCTAATACTATAACTAACAGATATTTTATCTGCAATAAAGTAGACTACAAACTATATTATATATCTTGCTTTAATGCAACTCTTCTCTTCCAAATTATTCAATAATTAACTACACAACTACTAAACTTAACTAATTTAGAAATTTTAGAACATGAACTTATACTCTTAACAACCTTATAACAAATCACTACTTACTACAATTACCTACTCAACTCTACAACTCTATCTCTTTACTTTCTACTTTCAAAGAGCTAATATTATACTCATTAATTAATACTATTAAACCTTTTGTTAATACTTCACAAATAGTATTACAAATCATAATTAAACTACTTTTCAAACTCAACCTACAAATATATGAACTAATATAAAAACTATACTATACCCAATTCACTCAATAGAAAATAGCAAACCACATTCAAATTCTATACTTTCAAACTTCTAAATCTAGAAAAAATAGAATACAAACTTACAAACACACCAACTTATATTTATATACAGTTGTATCTATAGGCTTACTAACTAACTAAATAATAATAGCTAATGCTCTTCTTAGAGTTTAGCAATTAGGAAGATAGTAAATAGGAATCTTACTAGGTAAAATATAGCTACTCAACTAATTTAATTCTATTTAATCTAATTTAGATGAGTCTTTACCAGTATTAAATATTTAAAATTTTTTTTTTGTTTTCTGAGAACATAAAATTTAAATTTTAGGTTCTCAAAAAGATTTTTAATATTCTCAAAAAAATTATTTTATAATATAATTTACAATTTTATGTTCTTAAATAAGAACATACTTTACTGAAACCTATATTTTTTTGCTAAATATGATTAATATATAGCTATTATATATTTACTATATTATTAAAATATTATAAAAATAAAAATATA
>CAJVPM010001751.1:0-11253 GCA_910592325.1 Scutellospora calospora | reverse complement strand
ATTACACACAAAAAAAAAAAACAACAAAAATCAAACTTTTTAATAAAAAAAAAAAAACATATTTAATCCTCTTCATATAAGTTATAAATATTATCATAGAATCATATAAAACTTTCTTTTTAAGTGTTTTTTTTTAAGTCACGTTTTTTAAGCTAAGATAAAACTTTTTTTTAAACTTTTTTTAAAAAAAAAACTTACCTTTTGCAATACTTAACTATGGTACGCTTGAAAAATATTTTTACAACCAATCTTAAGCAAAAACAAAGATGACATTAGACAGCCCAAGAAAAACTTTTTATCATTTCTTATCTTAAAAGAGTTCCTGGTGCCACTGTACGTGGAATAGCTGATAGATTTTAGGTTTAACCCAAGCAAATTCAGTATTAGAGAAATAAGTGAGAAGAGCTATTATTAGCTCAACCTTATATTAAGCATCTTAATACTGGTACTTAACCAAATTATCCTAATCTTGAAGCAGAACTTGCTGAGTGAGTTTAAGCTTTACGTGCTAAGTTAAAACCAGTTAGTCATAATATGGTACGAGCAAAAGTAGCAGTATTAGCAGAATCTCCACAATATATTCTTCAATATCCTGGTATTGACAAGTCTAAATGGAGTATCAAGTAGTTTGAAGGCTTTTTACGACACTATAATTTTAGTAACTGTCATAGAACAACTGTCACACAAAAGTTACTAGAAGAATTAGAAGTACAACAGCAAGAATTTTTAAATTTTGTTCAATATCGCTGTATTCAATATGATTACTCATTGTCATTAATGAGCAATATAGATGAAATCCCTCTTGCTTTTGATATGCCGAGCAACGTAACTATTGACAATAAAGGAAGCAAGACTATTAGTATTAGAACTTGCAGTTATGAAAAATCTTGTTTTACTGTCGTTCTTGCATGTATAGCAGATAGTAAAAAGTTACCACCAATGATCATTTTTAAATTAAAAAATGTTCTATGTCTTGAGTTTCCACCAGGTGTAATCGTTAAAGCTAATGAAAAAGGATAAATGAATAAAATTGAAATAAATTATTGGATAGAAAACATTTGGAAAAACTATACACCATGTTCTAAGAATCCACGATTATTATTAGTAATGGATTCTTTTAAGGGTCATCTAGTTTCTTCTGTTAAAACTAATCTTTTTGAGAAGAACACTAATATTGCAATTATTCCTGGAGGGTTAATATCAAAAATTCAACCACTCGACGTATCAATTAATAAATCTTTTAAAGCAAAGAGGCGATTTTTTTTATTTTTATTTTTTATTGTAATACTACTAATATATATTAATATATCTTTTTATTTATATTAACAGATCAGGTCTATGTACGATGAATGGGTATCACAAGAAATAAGAGAATTAACTAAAAGTGGCCGAATTAAACATCCTCCCTATAATATTATTGCAGAATAGGTTAAGCGTACATGGGATGCTATTGATATTCAGCTAATTAAGCGCTCCTTTAAATGTTGTGATATCTCGTTACAACTGATGGATCAGAGGATGATTTAATTTTTGACTATGATCGTGTTGAAAATAACAAAGTTGATGATAATGAAATTGTTGATAATGAAATCGATGATAATGAAGTTGACGAATATATTTTTAGCAATAGTACCGTAAAAGATTTGATTTTATTTTAATTTAGTAAAACTTTTTGTTTTAACAAAATTTTTATTCTAACAAGACCTCCCGCCTCAACAAAATCCTCCACCTCAACAATACCTCTCATCTCAACAATGCTACCTACTACAAGACCTCCCACTCCAACAAAATCTACCTCAACAATACCTCTCACCTCAACAATGCTACTCACTACAAGACCTCCTGTTTCAACTTTCTCTGCCTAACCAGCACCAACAAGACTTTCTGTCTCAACAAAATTTTTTGTCTCAACAAAGCTTCCTATCTCAACTATACTTTGCACTGCAAGGTTTCTTGGTTCAACAAAATTTTTTGGCTCAGAACAGGAAATTTGAATTTTATAATAATCAGAATGAGGTGAAAAATTTCATGAATCAATGGAGTTAAAACTGTAATAGAATAAATTTTAAAAGTTTAAATTAACTTACTATTTGATCTTTTAATATTTGAATAAATTAATTGAATATCGAATATAATATATGATAACAATTCAGTTTTTTTTTTTTCTATTTCATTTGCACAACTTTATAAAGATTCTTGCACAAAGATTCTATTTCTATATATATAGTAATTTAATATTAGAAACTGCTACAAAAATAATATAGGCCACATTTGAGTAGTATTTGAAATACGCAGAAAATACTTCTTACTCTAAACACAAATATTATCAAAATGGTTGTGGGAGAATGTTAGTGACTTTACTGTACTGTACATTACATTACTAGAACTATTGAAATCGTTTCTAACAAAAGCTGGTGAAACGCGTGTTCTAATGCAATCTCAAATGCTTAAATAAATAGTTCTAAGGTAGTAAGTAATCTTAAAAAAAGTTAAAAAAATAGTAATGTTATTAGTGGTTATTGATTTGTACCTGGGTATCTTACAAAATACCATATCCAATGACTTTGAATTATACTCAGTACAAATCAAGAGGGATACCAATCAAGGGAGGTACTTTATATGGTAAAATATAGTAGTTTAGTTGAACAGAGTGTTTAAATAGGTAATTCACAGGTGAGTTATAGGTATAGCAGCATAGTGTAGTACTAACAGGTAGTCTAACGTCTGCATAGCAGACTACTTAAATTAGACAATGACTAAAGTTGTATATGTGGCTTGTTGTATACTCTTCATGTAACTGAAAACTGTAGGGGAACCTTATGTAGGACCTCATATATCAAATTAATAAAAATTACTCGGCAATATAAACTACCTTAAAAATAAAAAAAAATAAATAGTTAGTTTTTTAAATGTACTTTATTATCGCTTTTACAGATAACTTATTAGCTAAGAATAGATTTAAGTAGTACTATTAGATTCAGATCGATTAGATCTTTCAAACAAGCTATAAATCATATTTGTAGGACAGATAGTTATTGAGTTACCTTAAGAATAATTTTAGCGTAATTTACAATTTTTACAATTCTTATAATTCTTATAATTCTTACAATTCTTACTGTCAATGTAAAAGCTATATAAACCCTTCCTTTTCCTTTGCTTCAACTTAGGATTTTACCTCTGCAATCTTCTTAATATTAGAATTTTCTTAGCACAGAAACTAATAGATAGTCTTGTATTATCGATATTGTATTCTTAAATAAAGTATAATCTTTGCTCTTTCATTAACTTTGTAACGAACTGCTACAGTGAAATAATATTCTACTTGGACACTGTTGAGAGTCCTCTTCCATATCTTATGTTACTTGTATTGAATCAAGAAGGCTGACACTTGTAATATTTTGGTGCCTTCTGGCAGAAATACAAAGAAATACTTCTAGAAGAATAATTAATTAAAGAAACTTTAAAGAAGCCCTAAAGAAACCTTTCTTGAAGTTAAAAAAATCCTCTCTTTTCTCCTTTAACAATCTCTAAAGAAGCCTTTCTTAGAAACCAAGAAGCCTCTCTCTCCTCCTTTGCTGATCCTGATCTATGTCATATCCAGTTTACATTATACTATGACACAAAAAAAAAAAAAATTGCCCTATATTGCCCCAGACCAAGGAAGATCTATTTTACATTACATAAACTTTTTAAAGTTGAATTTAGGCCTAGACTATACCCATTTGATTAGAAATTAAAGCTAGCAGCTTATTGCGATCCTTAGGTTAGAAACACCTGAAGAACAAGTACCCTATAAGCTAAACTTGTAAGTGTAAGGACTCTAATTAAAGCTAGCAGCTTATTGCGACTCCAGGAATAGGAACATCTGAAAGATGAGTATCTCATGAGCCAAAGTATAGATGTAAGGACTCTAATAGCTAGCAGCTTACTGTGAACCTTAATATAGAAAAGTTAAGCACAGATTACCTATAAGCTAAATATATAGACGTAAGTAATCCTAAATTCTAATCCATAGTCTCAGATACCCTATGACCCAAAGTGTAGGAGTAAGGTATCTTATTACCTAATATATATAAACAGAGCATATCAAATATATATAGAAAGAATACAAGCATACGATTTATAACATTAGAATACAAGTCAAGTATATACTGTACTTCAAACCTTAAACTCAGATTTATCCTGTCAGCTATGCTATTCAGGAACTGACCTTCACTGATCATACTGCAACTTTTGGAATTATTATAAATAAGAATACTATGCCTGATTCTATTTTTAACAAACTGCAATTGCACATCTAGAATTAACTAATAGCTCTACCTACTCTAGAGCCAGAGCAGTAGCATATGATATAATATTTAGTTGCCTATATAATATTCCTATAGAAAACCCTAAAAGCATTGTTAAAACCTTTCTAGTTAAATATACTTGATACATTCTACAATCTCATCTCTCTTTTGGCTTTGAAGTCACAGCTTTTGATACCTATATTGAATTCCTAGCTAGTGCCCCTTTCTTTAACCTTTATTTAAAAAGAACCCTAGCAGAAGCTCTAGGTGATCTTGGTTCCCCTATCTTTAACGAATATACTGGTAGCTTTGACTATTTTGAATATAGCTCTGTAGTTAGTAAATACTTAACAGACCAAGCTACAACTTCTGCAACCTATTCTTCAATCTCTATAATCTCCTATAATGAAGATACTACTCAAATACAATTCCTTCTATTTGATAGATAATGAAGTTCTACTTTACCTCTAACTAATATTCCCCTCAGACCTCCTATCTCTATACCCTCTTCTCAATTCCTCTCTACTCCCCCTACTAATATTTCTAATCAATGATATTTCAATTTCAATATTAATCCTCGAACAGCAATAACTAACTTTATTCATCAGTTTACCCCTACTACTACCTCATCTAATAGGAACCTTCTAATCCCTGAAAATTATCCTCAGACTAATCTAGACCTTAATAATACTTCTCTCTCACACTATACTCTGCTAAACTCTCTACCTCCTTATCAACTTATTCAACTCCTAAGCCAACCTAATCAACTCTTTGATAATATAATCCAAATTTTAGACGATTTCAGAATCGATCACAATTCTCTAAATAACAAAAAAATTAAGAAGACTATAATCTTGATAATTTCTTTGATGTTAAAAACAATAATCAAGAAGCAGAAAACCAACAAGAAGACTCAAACAATGAAACTATCCAAACAAACGAATCAGAAGAAGATATAGCTGAACAAGCTTTAAAAGATGCTACTACAGCTATAACTACATTAGCTCGAGCCCTAGGTACTAGCAGTGAAAAGACTCTGTTTAAAATTGAATCTTTTTGAGATAATAGAACTCAAAACCCTATAACTTGGTTAGATAATTTTGAACAAGTAGTCAAGGCTAATAGATGGAATGCTACTCGACAACTTGAACTTGCATTTGCTTACCTAACTGATAATGCTTAGGAATAGCTCCAAAGTTTAGTCAATGCCTCTACTTATTTTAGATATCAATAGTATGAACAGATAGTTGATGAAAATAATGTCTATAGTTTTTACTATCTGTTTAAAGAAAGATTCTGTACCACTTAACAAAAAGCTAGCTGGCAAAAACAACTCTTTGCTATACAACAAGGCTCAGATACAGTTAACATCTATATTAACAAATTTAAACAATTAAAAGAACGAGTTGATCCAGAAGATAATTTTCCCCTAGTTTTCTAATGCAACTTTTTGTACAAGAACTTTGACCAGAATATTCAGTAAATATCCAAGCCTCAGAACCTGCAAACCTAATAGCAGCAATAACTGCAGTATGACGATAGGAAACTGAAACACTTATAGCCTCTAATACTAGCTCTAATACGAACAAAGCTATTGAACAACTCACTAAGCAAATAGCTGAGCTAAATATAAACCTTACTAAGAAACAGACCACTCCTACTCCTAAACCAATCTACTACTCAAATAACTCAAACACAAACAGATTTGATAACAATAACTAGCAGGATACTACTTGCTATTATTATGAAAGTAAAAGATATTACATTAAAGATTGCTACAAACAAAAAGAAAATTTTTGACATGATTCCTACTCTAATTCTAGATCTAGTCACTACAATAGTTCCTGCTCTAATAATAACTATAGGTTAGATAATAGAAGGAATAATGATCATTATTATAATTGCTCTCAATTTCAAGAGAGAAACAGATCATATAACAACAACTGATGCTATGACAACTCTAAGTATAATAACAGAAATAGAAGCCAAGAAAGAAGCACTTAAGAAATAGCCTCAAAAACAGGAATGTTGACTACAGATTAAGAAACAAAATTCAAATAACTACTCAGAGAATTTGCAGACCTCTTCACAAAAGATATTACTCAATTAGGTAGAACTAACCTAGTAACTCTCAAAATATATACTGAAGATATACCTCCTATAAGTTCTCAACCTTACTCAGTATCTATTACTGAACAAGCCTTTATTAATGAAGAAGTATAACAGATGCTTGATAACAACTTAATTAGAGAATCGACTAGTCCATAGGCATCTCTAGTTGTTTTAGTTATGAAAAAAAATAGAAAGAAAAGATTTTGTGTAGACTATAGAAAACTTAACATGATAACTAAGAATGACTCTTATCCTCTTTCTCGAATAGATGAACTTTTATACTCCCTTACAGGAGCTACATATTTTTCTACTCTTGATCTTATGAGTGGATATTGGCAAGTAATGATGCACTCTGCAAACAGAGAGAAAACAGCTTTTATCACTAAATATGGTACTTATGAGTTCAATATAATACCATTTGGTAGGGTTGTTAATGGAGTAGCATACTCTGGAACAGCTCTGAAGTGAACCCAACTCAAGTTGGAGTAGGTTAAAGTTATGACTAAAAATCTGGAGTGAAACTGGAGTAAACCAGAGCAACTACTAAGCAAGTCTGAAGTGGCTCTGGAGTAAACCCAACCTAAGTTGAAGTGAGTTGAGGATTAGTTCAACCTAACCCAACCCAACCCAACATATTAACAACCCTACCATTTGGGCTATGCAATGCCTTTGCTACTTTTCAACATCTTATGAATCAAATTTACCAAGGCATAGCCTATAAATATATTATCATCTATCTAGATGATACCAATGTATTTTCACAGATATTTGAAGATTATATTCAACATCTTCATAAAGTATTTACTAGAATCAGAAAAGCTGAACTCAAGCTTAACTTAGAAAAATGTATCTTTTGGATAAAACAATTACCTTTCTTAGGACATATTATAGAAGCCAAAGAAATCTTACCAGACTCAGAAAAGATTATAGCTATACAAAATATTCTCCTTCCTACAAATATAATTCAACTCTGATTATTTTTAGGACTCGCTAGATATTATAGACGATTTATATAAGGATTTTCTTCTATAGCCTAACCTTTAAATCAGCTATTACACTTAGATATTAAATATGAATAGAACTAACAAAGACAAGAAGCTTTTGATGAACTTTAATAAAGATTAGTTACAGCTCCTATTCTAATCTATCCTAATTATAAAGCAGAATTTATCCTCTTCACAGATGTCTCTTATGATGAATTTGGAGCAATTTTAAGTCAAGTTGCAGATAATGGAAAAGAACATCCTATTGCTTATGCAAGCAAAAGCCTTAAAAAAGAAGAAGTTAACTATAGAGTAACCGAATTGGAATGCGCTACCATAGTATGAGCAATAGAATATTTTCATAAATATTTTGGAACAAATCATTTCACTTTGGTCACTGACCATTCAGCTCTCCAATAGTTAAAATCCTCCTAATCTAAAGGATGATTAGGAAGATGGATAATGAAATTACAACCTTATTGCTTTACTGTGATTTATAAACTAGAACAAAAGCACTCAAATGTTAATACACTTTCTAGATTAAAGACTCAGATATATCCTCTAATAACTCTAAAGAAATGAATTTAGACTACTACCAAAATTTCTTAGAATACTTAGAAACTGATAAATTTCCTCTTAACTTAATGGACTTTGAAAAATAGACATTAATTAAACAATCTAGATTTTTTTTTTTTTGTTGTTAAGGTAGCTTACATTGCTAAAGGAATTTTATTAAAATTGTTAACAGGATTATACATTGATAATCTCTACTGTTTGTAATTATATGAAGAGTGTACAACAAGCCACATGTACAACTTTAGTCATTGTCTATTTTAAGTAGTCTGCTGCATAGGCATTAGGCTACCTAATTAGTTCTACACTATGCTACTATACCTGTAACCTACCTGTGAGTTACCTATTTAAATACTCTGTTCATTAACTCATACAGATCCAATCTAATGTCACTACAACACCTAACTGCTTAAGCTAGCTAGCTCATTATAGATCTATTTATTCAGAATGGCTTAGGTCCTCTCGAGATACTTTATACTAGACACATTTCTAGTATCGCAGAGCTAGTTAACCTCGAAGCAAACCTACTAGAGTAGTCTATATCTATTTTATGAATTTACTTTGTAGATATTTGTACAACTCCAGGTTCCACTATAGTCCTCTACCGATCAGTCAACCTTGTTTTTTTCCAGTATCTAGCTAGTTCTAGTTACCCTTTGCCTGGAGATTTTGAAACCTTCTACCTTTATTAGACTAAGTTTTCTTCACAGATCAGACTTTAGCTAATATAGTCCTGTTAGAAGGCTGTATTACTTTACTGACTCAGGATTTCTACCATGCAGGTCCTCTGCTCATATATCCTATCAAGATTTATTCATATAATATTATGCTACACTTTCAAGTTCTGATCGATTTAGTACAACTCAATTTATAGAGGTATACCCTCAGAAATAGATAGAGTTTACTGTAATGTATCACAAGGTCTGAGAAATTATTCAAATTTGTTGATAGTGGGATTTGAACCTCAGACCTATTGCATAGCAGTTAACAATCTAACTACTATACTAGATCGTCGAACTTTAAACAATCTCGATTTTATGAAGTTAGAAACAGAATACTATATAAGAAAAACCAAAGAAACCTAGATAAATTAATCTGAGTAATTAGATGACAGAAGTAGAACCTATTCTCTATATAATGCATAGTAACTAATAGCTGGATACTTAGGAATAGATACTATGTACTACAAAATAGCAAACTTATACTATTAGAACCAAATGTATAAGGATATTAAGAATTATGTTCAAGTATATGAAGTATGCTAACGACAAGAAAAGATAAAAGAAAAGAACCTCTCTACTCTATTCAAATAGGATGAGCTTTCGAAAGAATTAGAATTGACTTAGTAGGATCTCTCCCAATTACTAAGCAAAATAATCACTACATGATTGTTGCTACTGACTATTTAACAAAATGGCTAGAAGCTAAAGCTGTACTAGACACAGGCGCAGAAACTCTTACTAAATTTATCTTTGAAGATATTGTTTGTAGACATAGAGTATTTCAAGTAATACTCTCAGATAATAGAAAGAATTTTGCTAGTGAAATAATCATAATACTTTGTAAAAAGTTTTTGATTAAGCATACATTTTCTTCTCCATACCATCCTCAGACAAATGGAATAGTAGAAAGATTAAATAGGATACTTTGCAACTCTTTTGCAAAAGTGAAAGAACAAGATAAAGATTAGAATATACATATACCTGCTATTTAATTTGCATATAGGACAAAAAAACACTCTATCACAGGATATACTCCTTTTGAATTGACCTATAGACAACAAGCTAAAATGCTAATTAAAGCTCTTATCTCTGTAAAAAATATAGATACAAACAAAGAAATAACCTTAGAAAATAGTATATTACAACAAGCATTTAAGTTAATAGATGAACTCTCTTATCAACACAATGAAGCTCGCAGAAATACAGAGAAATCTCAGAAGAAACAGAAAGTTAAATTCGATATGAATATTTGAAAAGAAGAATTTGAAATTAGAGACAAAATTTAGGTACAAAAAAAAGACTTTGAAAATTCAAGATCAGCTAAATTTGAAGATAAAAGAAATAGACTCTTTATAATTAAATCAAAGCTAAACAACAGAGCTTATAAACTCCAAAACTTAGAAAGAAAAACACTATTGAAATACTATAATAGTAACAGATTAGCTAAATATTACGAAAAACAAAATTAGCAACTAGTAATAGTAATAGACAAATAAGATTTTTAGAGAAAATTTTTCAAAACTTGATAGAATCCATATACCAAATTTATGAAACATTTTAGATTTACCTCTTGTATAATATCAAAACTTATAAATATAGACCTTATCCCAACAATTTTTCCTAAATTAGAAATTCCTTAAAATAGTTATTTTTAATTAATACTCTAAAAATGAATACCCAAAACACTTAACAATTACAACCTCGAACTTTAAATGCTCTAAATGAATTTCTAACTATTTGGAATCAAGACCTTTTCACAACAAATCATAGTTTAGTTCTTATAGGAAATCAAGTTTCTGTAATAAATAAAACAAATATTTTCTTAACGAAAACAATACTAATAGGAACAAAAACTCTAACTCTAGCTACAGAAAATGAAGCAGATATATTTGAAAGCCTCTTTCCTAGTATAAATCTAGATGAACTTCTAGAAACAGAAGAAACAAACATGCTCTTATAGCAAGAAGATTTAAATAAAAAAGCTACTAAAAAATCACTATTACAAGAACCAGAACTCAAAGAAAATTAAATATTTCTTAGCAATACACTCACCAAACTTATCGATAATCTAACAATAGAGAAAACTAAAGTTTTTACTTGACTAAACCCTCTAGTTGGATTAACTCAAGAAAAAAAACTTAAAGAAATTATTTCTCGACTAAGAATAGAGAATTGAGAAAAACAATGAGATCAACCTATAAAGACTTTAGAAACATACTACTACTTAGAACAACTACAAGAAAGTATAGCAGACAATAGACAAAGATTTAAAGATATTCGAAATATTCTATAAAAATCTTTAGAATCTCAACGAGCAAATATAGCATAGAAATATGCTGAAAGAGTCTATAGAATTTTTTAGATATGTGGATTAAATAAACTTTGCTCTACTACTAAAATTACTTTCAGTAACCTAGAAGTATTAAGTGATGAAGATTTTATAGAGCTTATAGAATTAGTTAAAATTCGCAATGCTCATTTTTAAAGAAGACAGAAATGTTATAAAATGAGTTTCAATTATTTTATCTTATTATTTTATTTTATTATTTTATTATTTTATTATTAGTATTTTTA
>CAJVPM010001750.1:0-11255 GCA_910592325.1 Scutellospora calospora | reverse complement strand
TAATCCTTATTTTCAAATATTATTAAAAAAATTTTTGTTTGAATATTTTAATTTTATAAAAATATAGATCATAGCAGCATTACACAAATTTTCCAGGCAAATTTGCCTGGAAATAGCCTACAGATTAAGGGATAATGATTGCATATTAAATAATAAACTCTAATATAGAATTTTTATTAAAAGAAATAGTTACTAATTATAAATTAACAGCTTTGTGTGATAATGATACTTTATAAAAGATAATATATTTAGTTCACTTTTATAAAAAATATATCCTTGGTATTTAAAATAATAATAGAAATTTTTTATTTATTTCCTTATTTATTTTTTTTCAGCTGAAATATTATAATCTCATGGTAATTCTAGTTAGAGTGCATAAATCAAATAATTATATAAAAGATATTGGAAATATAAAAACACCTAAACCAGTAAATCTACTCTTGCAAAATAATATATTAAGTTAATATCTTTAAATACAAAAAAATAAGTATGTATTTTGATCAATTTAAAAAAAAAAAAAAAAAAAAAAAAAGCTAGATAGTAAATTATATGATCAGAATCATGATTCTTTTCATATATATAATAATTTTGTTATACGAATAATATCTTAAAAAAGAGAAAGATAACACGATCATTAATAATAATAAGCTCAATAGCACTTTGACATATTCTGATAATAGTACCCAGCATAAGAAGCAGACTACTTAAAATGTATGAAAGATAAGATAAAAAACTCATACCTAATATTAGCGAATATGAAAATGTAATCTAAGACTTTAAAAGAGCTTACCTATAATGATTGCATATTAAATAATAAACTCTAATATAGAATTTTTATTAAAAGAAATAGTTACTAATTATAAATTAATAGCTTTGTGTGATAATAATACTTCATAAAAGATAATACATTTAGTTCACTTTTATAAAAAATACATCCTTGGTATTTAAAATAATAATAGAAATTTTTTATTCATTTTCCCATTTATTTTTTTTCAGCTGAAATATTATAATCTTGTAGTAATTCTAGTTGGAGTGCAGCTAAATTTCAGTAAGTGTTTTGAAAAATTAGACCCTAGTCAATAACTTTTATGAATATATCAAAAAAGCTATTTTTTTCTTTATTATAATAATTGGCTAAGTAATCCTTATCTTGAATATGAAAATTGAACTTGTAAAACTAGTTGATCAATTGAAATAAGTTTGTCTAAATAGTGAAATGAGTTAAATTAGTTTCTTGATTATTTATAAGCTTGTAAAGTGAATAAAGTTCTACAAATAGTTAATTAATATAGTTCTTTCTTCACTAAAAATAGCTTTAAAATCATAAAATATCTTTTCTTTATCAACTTTTATTAAAATATAAAACCAGACTTTAGTTGATTAATTATTTATAATTATACCATATTAAAAAAGCATGTGATTGTGGGTTACATATGACAAATTGATTAAGAGAATTTAGATTTTAGAAAATTAATCGATTATTTAATCAATTAATTAATTATAATTAATTTTTTAAAAAATTTTTGGTCAATTAATCAATTGCATTTTTTGGAACATTACTAAGAGCACTAAGAGCAATTTCATAGGCAAAATTTTGAGAAAGAAAGAAATTTCACTTAATTTTGTTAATTAATCTGTTATGCATTTTGGAAGTTGTAATTTAAACTAGCTTATACAAACCTTAAACCTTAACTTAATTCTAATTTAACTTTTTTGTATTACCTAGATCTATAAATTATATCACATTTTCATGTTTTATACTCAAATGCAAATTTTTTTTTTACTTTTATTATGATGTTTCTTCTTAACCAAGAGAAATATCCTGAGAGTAACCCTTTTTCAGTTAAACAAAATAATACTATTTACAAATATCTTATTATTAATGAAAGATTTTATCTACCAACAAATAAACTATACTATACTTTAGTGTATTCTCATAACAGGAATTAATATAAAATTTCAGATAACTATTTAGTTCAAACTAGTTAGGGAAAAGAAAAATCAAAGTATATGATAGAATGTGAAATTAAATACGAGTTAATTAAACTGATTTTTAGAATTAGATTTCAAGAAGATTCTCAACAATATATTATAGAATCTAAAGAATCTCCAAGTGATACTGCTAATAATTATTTACAGGTCAATTCAAATTCTAATAAAAATTTTTATTATAAATATTTAATCTAATTTTTTTTATTTTTTTTTTATTTCTATATAGAAAAAAAATCCAAATAATACTACAAAAATATCTAGTATATATATATTTTGCCTTAATGTTATGGATATAAAAAGAGAACATAAAAGAAAAAATTAATCATCCTATTTTAAACTATTTAATGTATTGAGTAAATTTATGAAAACAAATAGCAAACTCTTTCTTGTAGATCATTTTTACAAAAATAAGCAGAAAGTATTTTAGTAAAAAAGTAATAAAAATATTTTAACTATTATAAAAACTCCTGCAAAAGAGTACCTAGACACTCTATAATAGTCTTTCTACTATATAGAATTAGTCAAAATAAAAAGAAAACAGAAAGACATTAAAAACAAAGAAAACTATCCTTCATTAGAAGGTACTACTACTCATATTCCTACTTTGCAGACTAATACTAAGTCTAGCACTACTAACAACAATATTATAGAATCCAACACAGTCGCTAGCAGTAGTAAAAGCTATATCCCAATACTAGAAAATAATAAAAACACAAAAGCTAACAACTAAGCTACTAAATGTTGAAGATTCAACCCTCTCAGAATTTTACAAATATCAAAAAGTAGGGAAAACAGCTTACCCCTATCTAAACCTACTAAGAGGTCATATGTTATACACAATACAATAGTAAACAATCAAATAAGAGGTGAGAATAATATGACTAATATCATTACTAATAATAGTGACACACAAATTGCTATAAATAACAAGGACATAGCACAAGCAGACCAATTGCAGAATAGCTATAATCTGTCCCATCACAAGGACCCAGTTCACCTTCTAGATATAGAACTTCAATCAAATTCTACAATAGATAAAAACTTTCATGCAACAAGTCCAACTCAACAAATGTCTTATAGCTAAGTATTGCAAGCAAACACAACAGATAATAGACTAATAGATATTGACAATACCAACTTATGAATAGATATCATCAGACAAAACATAGAACACAAAGAGTTAGCACCTTTCGACAGCCAATTATGGTCACCAGACAAGATACTTCAAAGTCTAAAATCTTTAGACAGCATCAAAAATTTTATACAATATAAACTCAAAACAATACCTATACAGTATAAAATTCCTTCTGCAATCTTATTTAAATTTGTACACAAAAACACAGCATTTTTTACAACTTTTACAAGAACAAAACATCTCAAACCAGTACATCAAATAGAATTTGAACAGCTCTTTACTTAAGCATATAATAAATATAAAGAGCATAATAATATTACTATTACAGACAAGCCAAGTAGAGATCTGATATATACAA
Source organism: Scutellospora calospora (assembly GCA_910592325.1). Classification (NCBI taxonomy): domain Eukaryota; kingdom Fungi; phylum Glomeromycota; class Glomeromycetes; order Diversisporales; family Gigasporaceae; genus Scutellospora; species Scutellospora calospora. The sequence continues at coordinate 7,770 of CAJVPM010001750.1, read as the reverse complement.
AACTAAGGCAAAAAATTGCAATAGATTTTCTTACAAATACAAGCTTTAAAGATGATTTACAAAGAAGAATACATAATACAATTAGATACTGCAAAGGTTTTATGAAAGACACATTATCAATAAAACCTGCTGAACTAAGAAAAATCATTAGTCAAGCTATAGAAGAAACTCTACTAGAACTTCCTAAGACACTAGACCTAATTCTAAATGAAATACAAGAGTTACTCCCTTTTGAGCTTCCTATAATCAGATACTCTGATACATAAGCTATAGTTATATGTCTCTATACTGTATACAAATTTACAACTCTTTCTAACAGCTACTTCAAAGTTTTGCTACCACTTCACATCAAAATCGATTACCTAGATTCATTAGTACGTGCTCTCTTCCCAATAACAAACTAAAATAAACTTCATAATCTAGGATTCTACAAAAGAAAACTCCAAGACTTCTATAAGCTGAAAGAAATTCCTGAAACTTTTTTGACCTTCTAAAATAAAAGAACCTCTTCCTCTTGCATACCAAAAATTTAACTCAAGAGTTAGTTACCTCTTTCCTATTGATCTTACTAACTCAAATCTCTCATTAGCACAGATTATTAAGCTACTGAGAGAGCACTATAATTTCAAACAAATTCCAAATGATTTTTTCAAACCAAAGCCTAAATTGTCTACTGATATTTCTAAGATTAAAACTAATGCTATATTTAGCTATCCAATTAATAATGATATAGAAGTAGCAAGATTCATTCAAGAAACCAAACACTACTATTGTTATAGCATTCCTCTACTTGATACTATAATGATAGCAAACCCAACAAACAAATTTTGGCTCTCAAATAATCCAGAACAAATTGAAGACTTCAATTTAACACTACTTATTACCTCTCCAAAGCAGCTAGTAGAAACAGCATAAATGCTTAGACAATACTACTACTTCATTAAACTACTAGCTACTTGAATAGATATCAACAATGATACAGAAACAACAAATAATGAAGCAGAGACTACTAAGCCTGCACTTTCACAAACAATACAAGAGATAGTAGACTACCTTATATCGAAAGAAATAGATAATACAACTAACTTAATACTAATAACTAAGCAAACTGAGGTCACTCCAATACTCAATTTCTTCCACCAACACTTTACCTTCAACAATATTCCTAACATATTACTCAAATTCCCTCTACTTCCAGAGCTGTCTTGAGAGATCTTTAATCAAATACATGAGTACTAGATCCTCTACAAATACTACCAAACAATACCAAACTTTACTTACAATAATAATACATAATATACAAGGAATGAACAACAAAACTAAATTTTAACAATGGATAGAATTCTGCAACAGAAACAGCCTAAACATTATCAGTATTACAGAAACTAAACTTGTACAATCACGCTTTATTAAGCAAACACTAACTAACCCTTACTACTATTTATTTATCTCTAATACTACTGCAGATAGAGCACAAAAACAAGAAGCTAGTATAGGTATAGCAATAGCTATTAAGAAACTCCTTCAACTATATGTATATAATATCTTAACCTTTTCAGGTATCGCTCTAGCAATTGATCTTTTTTTATTTAATAAGAATTATTTCAGAGTTATCTCAATATACCTTTCATGTAACAACAAGGCCTTACTCACAGCAACTCATCACAAAATATTAGAATGGATTGATGAGACAAACAAACACAATCTACAACTAATTATTTTAGGAGACTTCAATTCAAATCTAGAAAGGAAAGATACCACTGCTAGACTTCTACACAAGCTTCAAAAAGCTGGTCTTCAAAGTATACTCAAAACCTTTAAAGTATCAATACTTACATAGACAAGATCACAACTTGAAAGCCAAATAGATGATATCTTAATATCTCAAAACATCCTTCATACCTTTCTAGCTCTAACAATTTTCAAAGCAAAAGAAGTGACAGATAGTGATTATAAAGTTATAACTATTGAATGATGTATCAATCCTTTTAATAAGAGCAAAGCTAGAAGAGTATCTAACAAAAGACTTATATTCAATTACGAAGAAATAAATTTAGGCAAATGACAAGACTTTATACACAACACCTCAAAGAAAACTACTAAAAACAAGGAGGTTTTCAAAATAATAACAAGTACTACACAACTCAACAAAACCTGGCAAGAGCTAAGCAATACAATATTACAGATAGCCAAAGAATATATTCTACATATATTCAAAATATCACAATTATTCAATACTTACACACCAATTGCATCCAAGCTCTACAAGGCCTTAAGCATAATTAATAGAATACTCAGAAGGATAAAAAACGACCAATTCACTTTACAGACTAAGGAGATCAACAAAAGTATCTTATAAATAAATGAGCTAGCAAATATGGATATTACTGCAGTTAGCAATAATGAGCTTATAACTGATTATCCAAAAATTGTACAAAACCTAGAGATATACAGTAGTGTTCTGAGTTAGTAAAAATTTTTTTAATCGATTAGTTGCCAACTATAGTTGCAACTAATCGATTTTTCTATCATATGACTAAATTTGTTGATTAGCTAATCTAACTAAAGAAATCAATACAAACCAGCCCGAATAGACAGAATATCTCAAAATTTAACTAGTTGATGATTTAATCGATTAGTTGTTTCAAAATTTTCCAAATCGATTAGTTAAAAAGTTGTCAACTAGTTAGTTTTTCAACTATTGATTTGAATCACTAATATATAGAAAAGCTATATATACTGCGAGATATATTGAAAATGATACAGCAACTAAAAAAAAAATTCAAGATAAGATACAAAATAGATATGATAACTTTAAAACTAATACAACAAGGATAATAGATAGTATTCTGCAGAAACATAAAGACTCTGTACAATTCCAGAATATATCTACTCCAACTGAAATCATCACTGAGCTACATCTAATACAAGAGCATATCCAAAGGTACTATGAAAACTGAATACAACTAAACCAATATGATACACAATCTTGAACAATCTGAAAAGATGAGTACAAACCAAAGAAAAATATCCTACCAGAATGATATGATAGCATGCTTCAAGATATAATACATGCTAAGTTTAAAAATAATATAGTATTAGCTTTCACAAAGAAAGCAACAGGCCTACAGCTAATCTCTAATGAGATGCTAAAATATCTAGACAATTACATATTAGAATATATTTTTAATATATTTAATATATGTCTTAAACTACAAGAAATTCTAAGTGCTTGGAAATAAAACTTGATTTATCCTATCTCAAAAAAGCTAACTTTCACTAGGCAGCTAAATCATACTCGTCCAATCTCTCTAATTGAATACACAAGGAAGATCTTTACAAAGATAATTACTATTAGACTAAGCAACATCTGTTCTCAGTACCTAATTCTAAATAATTCTAACTTTGTCATCCTATCAGATAACTCAACATCTACACTAATCACACTTCTCTCTCATATTATAGAAGACTTACAAGTACAAAATAAAAAAGTCTGAATACTGGCACAAGACATAAGTAAGGCTTATGATAAAGTTCATATACCCTTACTCAAAAAAGCACTCCTCAGAATTAGATTACCTCTTCCTATAGCCAACCTTATCTTCAATATTTTTTTTCACTGTTTAAACTCAGTAATTACAAACTTTGAGAATACTAAACTATACTAAATTTATAATAGTATCAACTAAGAAGAGATGATTACTCCTCTTCTGTAGCAAATATACTACAACTCATTACTTACAAGAGTAGCTAAACTATACATAGGATATACAATACTTAATACGAAGCACCAATTTGAATTAACATATAAAATTAATCTACAAGTCTTAGTATATATAGATGATACACTATAGCTAGCGAGTAGCAAACAGGAACTAGCTAAAATTCTCAAAACTGCAACCTCTTTCTTTAAGCTAACCTATATTAAAGTCAATCCTACAAAATCAATCTTGGCAACAATTTTACTAGAGCAATTACTATCAATTATTTTTGATAACACTTAAATTGATGCAATCTCACCAAAACAAGTATTTAGATTCTTAGGCTACTAGTTCACAATAGAGAGAAAATACAAATCTATACATGATATAATCATACAGGAAGCAGAAGAAGCACTGCAGAAAATAAAAACATCAAAAATAACAGAAAAGCAGATAATCTACATAATCAACATGATGATCCTAACTCGACTCTTCTACAGACTATTAAATACAGTACTAAACAAGTCTATAATGAACAGGATCACAAACAAATATACTAGCATCACTAAATACAAGACTGATCTGGTATCATCAGTTCCCAGCTTTACATTCTTCTGCCACAAAATATATAGTCTTAGGAAGATAAAAGATATCTAGGTATAACAAAATATCTTACTTCTGCAATGCTTTACAAATTCACAAAATAAATACAATAATATATTCAAGCACTGAATACAACAACTCCAAGATGCTACAGCTACTAATGAATCTATTCTAACTAAAAACCTATATATCTTTACACTAGCAGAAAACTATACAACTACTGCAAAATGAATTCTGCTACTGCATGATCTACAATATACTTTAACTAATAGACAATCTAATTAGCTATATATACTACAAAAAACAGAATATAGTATAAATCATATAATCAAAATACTACCAAATTCAACTAGCATAAAGGAAAGACTTAACAACATAAGACTATATTTTACTGAACAAATCCTCAACTAGGACAATACGGTCACTCTTAATTAGATATTCCTTCTACATACTACAGGCAATATCCCTAGAGGAAAATAGCTAAAATAGTACAATGCACTTAGACAAATGATAAAAAAAGACTATCTGGAGAACTATACTCAGCAGTTACCTAAACCTAATCCTTATATTATTCAACATATAACAATAGCAAAGAAAGACTAGATAATAACTTTAAACAATAGTAAAATATTAATTTATAATATCATAGCAACTTCTAAAAACAAAATAGCAAACCTAAAACACTGGATACCTAATTTAGAATTGACAAGTCTAATACTATGCAAGGGTTGCATACAAAATAGTAGTGGCAAACAATATACATATCATTACTGCAAATCAGACATAAACAACAGAATAGCTATACATATAAAAGTTAGCAAAGCAAAGAAAATCTACTCAAATATAAAAGAAATCTCTTTATTTTTAAAAATGAACAACAAACTACTCCAGAATATAAATCCCAGAACCAACTCTAAAACAAAGATACCATACTCAAATAAAAAATTACGAGACCTAGAAATGATCACTAAAACAGTAGCAGAAACTACTAGTCAAAACACACTAACCAACATGTACTTACAGACAAACTAAAAGAAGCAGATCACTACAACAATTACTACAAAATAAGTTATGGTTTTGAATAGTATAGGGAGGAATTGTATTAAAGAATGATAGGATTTTTTGGTAGTTTAATTTAGTGAAGAAGATTATTGCAAATTTGGATAATAATGATTTAAAAGTTGAGAGAATAATGTCAAATGAGATTGTAGTTACTTTGTCGATATTTGAATTAGCATTGAAGATAAAGTCTATAAAGAAGTCAGAACATTGTTCTGCTATTGATTTAATAAGGTATTTGAAGTTACTTTTAGAAGTAGAAGTTTCTCCAGATGCTGGTTTAAGAATTTTTCTTGGTGTGAAGTTGATGAGATTTGGTTTTAGAAATTTGAAGAGTTTAATTGAGACCTGTATATTTAGTTGAGTAAGTTGTTCTATTTCTTCAGTTATAGAAAAAGTTTTGAACTAATCAAAATCATTTGAAGTATCTCTTTTGAGTAAGGGTTTTTTGGTGAGTTTACTAAGAGCAGATTTGAGTAGAATTTTCTTTTAATCAGAAGACATAAGGCTAAATTTTATAAAATAAAAGGTGTTTAGTTAAGTTGGTATTAGAGGTTTAGATTGAAGAAGTAGTTTAATTCAAATGTTATTGACATATTCTAAGTGAATTGAGAAGCTTTTAAGAATAGTTTTAGCTTAGAGTAAATGTTTTTCATTTGAAAGAAAAACACAGAAAATATTTTTTTTGTAGTAGACTAGATATGTATAGACATAATGAGAATGAGCTGTAATTAGAATTTGTTGACTAAGAGAATTTAAGTTTGTAGAAGATATAGCAGTATTTTTAGTATTATAGTTGAATAGAAAGAGAGATAGTAAAGTTTTATTTTGTTTGATTAGTAATTTAGGAATTTGATCTTGAAGTTTTTGAAATTGTTTAGGTGTAATATCCATAGAAGTAGGAGTATTAGAACTTGGTATAGAAGTGCTAGGTCTGAGAATTTTCAAAGTATAGTATTTGATGATTATATGTGCGAATTTGTGGAATTAATGTAGATTATTGCTGCACTCCAAAAATTTAGTTATACAATATGCAGGATGCATCAGCTAATTGATATAATATATATGATTATTAGCTAATCATACAAAAATATTGATATAATATATTGCCAGCTTGCATTCGAACATGAGACTCTCTAAAAAAAATACTAGACGTGAAAATTAATATTCCTTTTGATAGATTGCAATTAAAAGCTTATATTTACTATTATTCTTAAAAAATAAAAAATAAATTTTACTTTATTCACTTGTGATCTACATTTAAATTAGGTTGGTAATTGGAGCTCAGTGGTTATACAAATGGAGCTCAAAAAACTAGTATAAATTGGCTTCATTGAGATCTATTAAACTTCATTGCCAACTCTGCTATTTAAAATAGCTTGTTGTATATTACTTGAGATTATGACTCTATTATTAGAAGAAATATAATTTATCATATTTTATAGAGTGATATTTATGAATTTTTCAGTTTTACCACAAAATTTTAAAAGACATATTCCTGAAAGGATCTAATACTGACAAAGTTAGCTGGTATTAATTATAATATTGGCTAATTTAGTCAGTATTATGCTCTTTCAGGAAAATAGTTTTCAGGATTTTGTAGTAGAACTAAATTTTTCTTGTTTAAATTAAATCATTTAATGTTAAATAAATAGAGTTAGAGGTTTTAGTTTATCTTTAAAAAGTGCTACTATAAAATACAATGCAGGGTATTCAGAATCTTGGTATAAGTTATTTATTTTTATTATATGGCTTCTATTGTTTACCAATAACTTTTTTTACTGATATTTTCATAATTGATATTTTCATAGCTGATATTTTCACAGCTAATATTTTCATAGCAAATTTTTTTTTTGTCAGTTTTTTAGATTGTATTATTGTTGTTCATAAATTAACTATAAAGAATATAAACAGAAAAGAAATCTTAAAAAAAAAGCAATATTATCTGCTATGAAAATCTTGTAGAAAATGACAGTTATAAAGTCATGAGTATTAAGATACATGAAATAGCTATCACTTATTTGTCATTAAATACCTATTTATATTAATGTAAATAGATACTATAGTTCTATGTTATTTATTATAACATACTTTATTTTAAAGAATAAAAAGCTATATATACATAATAAAGGTATGATTTGTAAAACATGAAAATTGATCTAACCAAAAGCTTTTAGCAATAAAACAGTCTTATATGCTGATTATATGTATAGTATCATATGATTATCTTCCTTTATATATTCTGTAATAATCATAGCTCAAAAAAAAAAATTCTTTCTGACGATCACTTGAACCTATGTAGAGCAACACTGACCTGTAGAAAAATTTAAAAAATATAACAAAAGGATACACAACTCCTTCTAGTAATACAGTGGAATTAAAATATTCAGCTCGTAGCTTTTGAAAA
>CAJVPM010001749.1:0-11261 GCA_910592325.1 Scutellospora calospora | reverse complement strand
AACTATGATCAAAAGATACAGATCGAGTTGAGTGCATATAAATCCATTCTACAGAGAGGATCTGTAACAAGCTAGCTAGTTTAAGTAGTTAGATGTTATAGTAACATTAGTTGATTCTGATATAGATTAGTTGAACAGAGTATTTAAATAAGTAATTCACAAGTAAGTTACAAGTATAGTAGCTTGTGTAGAACCAAACAGGTAATCTATCTATATAGTAGACTACTTAAATTAGATAATGACTAAAGTTGTACATATAGCAGGTTGTATACTCTTCATGTAATTACAAACTGTAGAGGATTGTTAATAGATAATCTCATATATCAACTAATAAAAATCTGCTTAGCAATATAAGCTACTTTCACAATGAAAATAGAACACAACTCTCCTTACTTATTACCTAAACCACTACAGAGCAAATATTTTTTAAATACAAAATAATTTAAAACTCTAGAAAATCTAGCAAAATAGTAGTTATTAAATAGAAATATGAGTTGTATAACCTAGTATACCTTACATAAGAGGCAGAAAGTTCTAGTGAGTGATAATACTATTATTTTAGCCAAAAGTTTATGTTATAGCATTTTAAAGAAAAAGAAGAAAAAAAGAAGTAATAGAGAAGAAAAAGAAACAACAAATAGTGTTTTCAATTGGGGCAAATACTTTAACACTCTTTCACTTTGTAACTGGTTTTTGCAAGCAACCTTCCCTATTCTTTAACTAACAAAATCGATATGATGACTATAGCTTTTTTTATTTTGTTTTCATTTTGAAAAAAGTAGAGATTTTGGCTCACCTCTAACAAAGGATCATTACTTATATTACTTTCTATTTTGGGCAATTCACGTCTTAATTATTTACAAGTTGATTAACACATGTGAAGCCAACATGGATCTGCTTACGTAAATAGAATAATAGCTAATGAGAAGTTTGTGTTAGTACTATAAATAATTTTTATTTTTTATACCTTAGCATAGGCTATAATAGTATGTTCTATCTTGATTATCTTTTTTTTTGCCTTTTTTTTCTTCTTTTATTTTCTTTTGTGCTTTCATTTTTTTTATATAGGCAGCTTTTTCCCTCTTTTTGTTTTTTTCCCTTTTATATTTCTTGTTATTTGTTTTTTCATTAGTCAGTAATCCTTCAGCTTAGGAAGCTAGGAGAAGAAAGTTAAAGAATTAGGTAATCTTAATAAGAACAGTATATAGTAACCTTCTGTTGATTATTTAAATATGACTTTGCTTTGACAAACTGTTCTTTTGAGAGAAAAATTTGACTATTGCAGTTAGATCGCATCTGAGTATTGTCTGGTAGCTGAGTGAGTTTGGATTTGCATAGAGAGAACATTATGTAACTAGTTTATATTTTATTATAACATATTTTATATTTTCTCTTAATAAATGAAGAGCAAGATCACCTAAGTTCTAAAAAAAAATATATATATAAGCTACTTTTAATAATAAAAAAAAAAATTAAAATATTATTTATTTTTTTTTTAACCTTAAATAATCTTACCTTTTATTTTATTAAGAGAAATATTATGATAATATATAAACAAATATAGAAAAAAAAAGTTCAGTTAACTTAGTATAGTTATAAGATTATCAGACTACTATACAATCAATTTGAGATTCAAATCCTACTATTAATGAATTTGAATAATTTTTTAAACTTTGTAATATATTACAGTAAACCTTGTTCATTTCTAGAAATATACTTCTATAAATTGAGTTGCACCAAATTAATTAGAACTTAGAAGTATAATATAATATTATACAAATAAATCTTAATAGGATATATGAGTAAGTGACCTGCATAGTAGAAATCTCAAGTTAGTAAAGTAGTATAGTCTTCTAACAGGACTATATTAGCTAAAGTTTGATCTGAGAAGAAAACTTAGTTTAATAAAGGTAGAAGATTATAAGATCTCTAGATAAAAGATAATTAGAACTAGATTAACTAACTGGTAGAGAACTATAGTAGAACCTAAGGTTATACAAATATCTACAAAAGTCTAAGCTAGATAAATCTGTAAAATAGATACAGATTGCTCTAGTAGATTTGTTTTAAAGTTAACTAGCTCTGAAATACTAACAATATATTTGATATAATATATTCTGAGTGAATCTAAACTATTCTAAATAAATAGATCTATAATAAGCTAGCTAGCTTAAGCAGTTAAGATATTATAGTAATATTAGATTAAATCTGTATGAGTTAATGAACAGAGTATTTAATTAGGTAACTTACAAGCAGGTTACAGGTATAGTAGTATAGTATAAAACCAATTGAGTAGCCTAATACCTGTACAGCAGACTACTTAAAATAGATAATAACTAAAGTTATATATGTGGCTTGTTGTATACTCTTTATATAATTACAAATAGTAGAGATTATCAATATATAATCCTATTTGCAATACTAATAAAATTTTTTTAGCAATATAAGCTATCTTTTTTTTTTTTTTTTTTTTTTTTTTATATATATATTTATTATAATATTGGTATAGAAAAAATAATATTAGTATAATTTAAATATTAAGATGATACTATTTATAACTAAAGTTTTTCTATTTGTATTCATATTTCTCTAAAAGTTATCAGATATGATACTATTATTTCTATTTTCTTTTTTTTTTTACATTTAAGGTGGTTTATATTACTGACAGGATTTTATTAGTATTTGCATATAGGATTATATATTGATAATCCCTACTGTTTATAATTATATGAAGAGTGTACAACAAGCTACACATACAACTTTAGTTATTGTCTAATTTAAGTAGTCTGCCACACAGGTAATTAGACTATCTGATTGGTTCTACACTATGCTACCATACCTGTAACCCGCTTGTGAGTTACCTATTTAAACACTCTGTTCATTAATCTATACAGATCCAAACCTAATATCATTACAATACCTAACTACTTAAGCTAGCTAGCTCGTTACGGATCCATTTACCTAAATCAGCTTAGATCCTCTCAGAATACACTATACCAGATATATTGCTAGTATTGCAGAGCCAGTTAATCTCGAAGCAAACCCACTAGAGCAGCCCATATTCATTTTATGGGATCACCTAGATTAGACCTTTATAGATATTCGTACAACTCTAGTTCCTACTGTAGCTCTTCACCAGTTTTCTGTATTCTATTTTCTTAGATGTTTTATGAAGCAGATCCTCCCAATTCAGTTAGCTGCCAAGCCAAGTTGGTGTTACCGATCCTCTCTGTAGAATGGATTTATATGCACTCAACTCGATCTGTATCTTTTGATCATAGTTTCCTTTCTAGATTAAGCATTAGCTGATATGACTGTTGAAAGCTGTACTACTTCACCAACTCGGGATTTCTACCATGCAGGTCCCCTGCCTATAGATCCTATCAAAATTTATTCATGTAATGTTATGTCTCACCAAACACTTCGTCATACTTCTAATATCTAGATGATATTGGTGCAATGTGATTTACAGGATTACAACCCCAGAAATAAACAGGGTTTACCTAAGTTGGATACAAAGGTCTGAGTAATTATTCAAATTCGTCAATAGTGGGATTTGAACCTCAGACCTCTTGCATAGTAGTCTGGCAACCTAACCACTATATTAAGATTACCAGACCTTACTATATTTCCTATTTTCTATAAATATCTAATTTAAATAATTGCTATTATTACTATTAGAAATAGAGAGGTTTAAAAAAACCTTATTAATAAAAATAAAAATAAGATAAATTATGAGATGTATGAAAAAGTGAGTAGTTTTGTAAGAACTATCTTGTAATATAAGTATCTATATTAGTTAGACATTGAATTTGTATAGAAGTTTTTTTAGAAGTAGTAGTTGATAAGTTGTAAGTTTTGTTTTTTTTTGTCAGTTTTGTAATATTCTGATAAGCTTCCTATATGTGCTGGTATTGGTTTCTTAGTTGTCAAATATCTGAGTAAAACTAGTTTAAAGTATTGTTTACAAGTTTAGTAAAGAAGTTTGTAGTTAATTTGTTAAGTTTGTATTAAATTTGTATAAAAAATTGTTGTAGAATAGTTCTTTGAATTATATAAAGAAGTAAGTTCAAGATAGAAGTTTGAGAAGAATTGTTATAAGCTATGAATATTGAGATAATAGTTTGTACTAAGTGATTTGTAATATTTAAAGATATGTTAGTTTGGTTAATTTGGTGTTGAAGTATAGAGAGTAAATTTGTTTTATGTGTATTACATTGAAGGAGATGAAGTATATTTTCTTTTTAGCTGCAATAAGTGTAATTTGATATAAGGTATAAATAAAGTTGTCTGATATTTAGGTTGTTTATTATTGGAAGATTGTTTAAAAGAGTTTTTAGACAAAAAGAATAAAGGTTAATATTTGATAAGAGTAAGTTAAGAATAGAGAAGTTTAGTTTGAAATTAATTAGTGGTAGGTTTCAATATATTTTCAGTTGATTTATATTATTAAGGGTTTGAATAAAGTAGAGTAATTTGTTAAATTAATATAATTTAGGAGGGATAAGATTGTTGTTCAAAGAAAAGAAAGGTAGAGTAAAATATTGAAGGTTTATTTGGAGTAGTAGTTTGTTTGTTCCTTTTTTTGTGAGTTTGTTTGCTATATTGTCAAAGTATTTTTGGAATGAGATTTGATTTTGTGAAAAGTATTGAAGATGTTTTTAGAATTAATTAGGGAGTTTATGATATAAATTATATCTAGTTGAGTTGTTTAATTTAAGTATTGTTATTGTATAGGAGATTTTTAAGTATTTGTAAAGCTGATAAGTTGTTGATGTGTATATGAATATGGGAGGATATTAGAAGTATAAGTAGAATTGTAATTATTGCTTCAATTTCTGCTCTTGTTGAATTAGAAGTATATGTTAAAGCAACATTAAATTTTATTTGGCTATTATCAGAGAGGATCTAACTAAAACCTGATTTAATAGAAGATATTTGTGAGTAGTAAATAGATGTATTAGTATAGAAGTGTAAGTTGTTAAAAAGGAGGTTGAGAAGAAGATTATAGAGTTCTATGAGTTGTTTCTGATATGTAGTTGAGTTTATTGTATTTTTAATTATAGATATTTCAGTATTTGAAATTTGCATAGTAGGAAGTAGTAAGAGTTGGTATTAGGTATAGAGTTGTGTAGAGATTTGGATAAAATTATTAATTTCTAGATTGCTAATAGATAATTTAAAGTTTGATTTTTTTTTTTGACTTTTACATTTGATATTTAAAGTATAGTTTGGTGATATTTTTAGAAAGAAGTGAGAAGGAGAGATTATAGTAGTCCCATCTGATTGAGAAATAATAGTATATTTTTAAAAAGTTATATAGTTAGTATAGTATGCTATAGTTTTCCTAATGAGATATATTTGATTAGTTAAGTAGATAGTCCAGTTTGTTTTGAAAGAGGTTGTAGAATTGTAATTAATTCAAGTGTATTTATAAAGAGATTTAGTGAAAAATTAAATTGATAGTAGTTTGTAAGTATATCTTTGTATTATGAAGGTATATAACCTTTAGATATTTTATTAGTATGAAGATAAATATTATTCCAGAATAGTAGGCTTGAATTATTTGCTGTAAAGAGTTGTTTGATAAAGAGAATTTTGTTGTTTTTGAGGCTAAGAGTTGTTGTTGCTTTTAGAGAATAAGAAAGAAAGTTGTGTATTAGGTTTAGTTGATTGTGATTTGTAGTTGTTTTTGTAGAGTTTAAGTTGAGATTATTGATTTCTATATTGTTGTTTGAAATTAAGAGTAGTTGAGTAATTATTGTAAAATTTTAGGTTTTTTTTTTGATATGCTGAAAGGATGTTTCTTAAGAAATAGGAATACTATATTGAAGAGAGCTATTCATTTATTTGAAGAATTGATATTTTTTTTAAGAGTTTATTTGAATTGAAGAGTTATTCTAAGTTGCTACTACTTGTATTTAGAAAAATTTTTTTATGAGTAGATGTATTTAGTAGTTGTGAATTTGTTAAGATGTAATTACTTATATTTAGTAAGAGGTTGAGTAGTTATTTAATATGTTTTATAATTATTAATGATAGTTTTTTTGTTGTTTGTTTGTTTAATAGAATAATTTGGAGAAGGTATTTGAGTGATAATGTTAATATTGTATTGAAAAGTAATGTAATTTGTATTGGTAAGAGTTTTTTAAATTTGATTAGTTTGCAAAATTGTTAAATTTTGTTAGTAATTATTTTGAGAGTTGGTTTTGTTAAGCCTTGGCTATTATAATAGATACCAAGATATCTAATTATTTCTTCTGATTTGTGAGGTTGTATTTGTTGGTTGTTAAAAAGGATTTTAGATTGTAGAATAGGTTTTGTTTTGTTAGAAAAAATATGTAGTAAGTCAGATTTATTTGAGTTGACTTGAATATTGTTTATCTGATAAAGTTTAGTGATATCATTCAGAAGGTTTTAAAGATCTGTTAGATCTTTGTAGTACCATACTATGTTATCCATAAAAGCTAGAGAAGATATTGTTAGTAGAAGTAATTTTTAGTTGAAGATTTGGTTAATTAGAGATAATGATTTGATTTAGAGAAAACTGTTTTGATATTTGTTATTAATGAAAATTAGAATAGGATCATAATAAATTTTCTAAAGTAGTGGTGAATATGTTTCTCCTTATTCAATTCTTGAGAAAAGAGTAATTGGTTCAGTAAGACCATATGCAATAATAATTCTAGCTTTACAGTTTGAATGAAGGTTGTATATAAAGTTGAGAGCATTTTGTGGAATATCTATTCTTTTGCATACATCAATTAGTTGATTTAAGTTTATTTTGTCAAAAGCTTTAGACATATCTTAAAATAATATCTAAACTTTTTGTTTAGTATTTTTGTAGTGTTTGATTATATTATATAAGATTTGAATTAGTATATGAGTAGAAGAGTTTTTTGTAGCTGCAAAGTTTAAATTATTTAGCAGATTAAATTTGAATAGAATTTGGTCAAGATGGTTTGTAAAGATTTTTGTTAGATATTTCTTTATAGGTTTTATGAGAGATATTAGTCAAATTTGATTTAGATTATAATCTCATTCTGATTTTTTAGGTATAAGAAAAATATTTGATGTTTTCTAGTTTATAGGTATAGTTTGGAGTTAGAGGCATTTAGATAGAAAAAGGTGAAGTATAATAAGGCTTTTAGAATTTAGATGTTTGATATGTTCATAGTTTAGTTTAGAGAGTCCTGTAGCCTTTTGATTTAGAAGTTGTTTAATAGTATTCTGAAGTTCTTCTAAAGTGATATTATCTAGTAGATTGTAAAAATATTTTTCATTTTCTTAATTTGGTTTGTATAGATTATAGAATTCTAATTCTGGTGTTATCAGAAGTGAAAGAAGTTCTTGAAAGTATTCCTGAAAATGTTAGTGAAGTTCTTGTTTTACATTTTCTAGGTTTGTTAAAAGAGAATTCTATGAGTATAGTCTGTTGATTGAAATATTGTTTGTAGTTTTTTCTAAGATTTTATTGTAAAAGTGTTTAGGATTTTGTGAGAAGTTAAGATTTCTTTTTTTGAGTTTTGATTTAATTTCTGCAGAGGTTTAGTTATAGAGCTCTTTTTTAATAAGGGATTTAATATTTTAAATTTCTAATTTTAGAAGTTAGAAGAGTATAGGATAGTTTTTGAATTCTAATAATAAAATATTTAGAGAAATTAGAGTATTTGAAGAGAATTTTGTTATATATTTGAGGTAATGAAAGAATGAATCTGGTATATTAAATTTCTTTTTCTATAATATGAGTTGTTTATATTGGGAGTAGAAAGTAAATTTTGAAGATTGTTGAGGTTTGAGTTTTGTATCATCTTTAATATTTTTGTAAAGAATATATTTAAGTACTGTTTTGTAGAATATTTTGTTAAATTTGTTCCAGATATGATCAATATCTATAAGATTACTGATTTGTGAAATTAGTTTGTTTAAATATTGAAGTTTGTGTTTAGTTTTTTGTTAGTAATTTAAGATTTATTGAAGGGAGGTTTGGTTTCATAGAAAAATTTTCCTATGATTGTGGTTTTGTATATCTTAGAAAGAATAAAAAGAAAGAGTTCTAGTGAAGTAATATTGTAATCTAAATTTAGATAGGTATATAAGTGAATATTTATATAATTGAAAAGAGTTATATGGATGTTAGTTCAGATTTGGTTGATTCTACTTTGGCTTTCTTTGTTATTATAGGTGAAAGATTTGGTTTAATTATAGAAAAGGTGAAATATACATAGAACTAATTGCTTTTTAGGAATTTGATTAAGTTATTTTTTGATGTTTTTGATTTTTTTGATAGAAAGCAATCGATTAAAAGATTTGGTATACTATTAAAGTCTCTCATAAGAATTATTTATGTTTAGTTTCTTTTATGAGACCTATAGTTTTGTTGTAGATATCTGTTTTGAGTTGCTTTTTTTCTTGTATAGGTGTGTAGGGAAATATATTTGAATTAGTCTGATTTGTAAATTTTTGAAGAAGAGATCAATACAAATAATATATTCTTAATATTCTGTGATTTTCCCTATATGTTTAGCTAAATTATTTTTAATAAATAGTCTCACTTCAGCTTGATAAGAGTTTTTACTAGAGCTCCAAAAGTTTTTATAGTTTCCTAATTTTTAGAAGAGTATAGAATGTTTTGTATTTTTTTGAGGAAGATGAGTTTTAGAAAGACCTATAATATTAATATTGTTTTTATTAATAAAGTTATATAGAAGTTTTTGTTTAGTGTTAACTAGGCCATTTGTATTTAATGAATATATTTTTAATTAATGAGCAAAGGTTTGTGAGGAAGATAGTAGAGAAGGTGTGTAGTTTGTTAATTTGAGAGATATTTTATTATATAAGTAGAGTTAATTTAGTTTAATGAAATCATGATTTTTAAGTAATTTAATATTATTTAGTATGTAAATATAAGTTTCTTTAAGTATAGGATTGTATAAAAAGGTTGGTATTATAGAAAGATTATGTGATTTTATATAAAAAAGAAAAGATTTAATTGTTTAGTTATGTAGTAGTAAAGGAAGTTTATAAAAACTGAGAAATTTGTTATAGCATAAAAGTAGATCACAGAATTTTAAAGATATTGAATATATTTCTACTAGAAAATTGTCTTCTATATAGTCGAACAGAAATTAATAGTTAGAAGACAGATTTACTAAAAAGGAGTAGTTTATGTTTAGAAAAATAAGGAGTTATCAACTTATATTTCTAGAAAAGTAATTTTAAATTTCTCTTAGATCTAATAATCTTAGTGTAGTGGTAGGTTGTCGGACTACTATACAAGAAGTCTAGAGTTCAAATCTCACTGTTGACAGAATTGAATAATTACTTAGACCTTTGTATCCAACTTACAGTAAACCCTGTTCATTTCTGAGAGTTGTAACCCTGTAAATCATATTGTATCAATATCATTCAGATATTAGAAGTATGACAAAGCACCTAAGGAACATAACATTATATAAATAAATCTTAATAGGATCTATAAACTGAGGATCTGCATAGCAGAAATTACAAGTTAGGTGAAGTAGTACAGATTTTAATAGTCATACCAGTTAACATTTGATCTGGAGAAGAAAATTTGCATATGAAAAGATCAGCAACTAGGATGCGAGTAAGTCTGTTAGAAAACCTGCATATTAAAAAATTAGTAGAATAAGTGCATATAAGTTTGTTACATAAGGTTATATAGCAACACTAACCTAGCTTGATAGCTAACTAGATTTGGGAGGATCTGTTTCATGTGATATCTAGATGTATAGATAATTTTCAACAACATCAATCTGAGTAGTAACCAGATTTGAGAGGGCCTATCTTATATGATATCTGGAGCTACAGATGACTAATCTAGTAGAAAGCCACAGTAAGAACTGGGTTTGTATGAATATTGAACATGGGTATATGTAAGCTAAATTAGGATATAGCATAGCATAGTTAGATATCATAGTATCCTATTGATTAGGGAGTTGGTGAAGGTGTACCTTGTGATAAGGCCTAAGCTCCAAATCATAAAGTTTGTGAACTAATGTTAGCTCAGATATCTTCTAAAAAGAGAAGTAGTACAGGATTAGGCAAACTTTAGTAAAATAAGGATAGATTACAGATAAATATCATAGGGCTAGAGAGTTTAAATAGGTAATCTTCAAATAGGTTGCAGGTATAGCAGCTAGTATAGAACCTTCGAGTGAACTATTTCAATTAGATAATCTAAAGTTATATGTATAGCTAGTTATACTCTCACAATATGTATCATTTACTCACTATCAATACCAATAAAGTTTCAGCCAATGGCATTTGTATAAAGTAAAAAAAAAAAAAAAAAAAAAAAAAAAAAAATTTCTCTTGGAATAGTTTTTCAGCTTCTGAATATGCTGTTGTTTTGTAAAAATCTGTTATTATTTTGTAGATTGGTTTTTTGTTGAGAATGATGTCGAAGTAGGTAATTACTTAAGCAAGATAATATATATCTATAAGTTGCTAAGTAATATGTTCAATTGCTTGTTTTTTTGTAAGATTTGTGATTTTGTGATTTTGAGCAGCATAGTTATGATATTCAGCTAAATAGAGATAAAAGTAGTAGTTGCAATGATTAATATTTGGTTTAACTATATTTGCTTCACAGATAAATTTCTCTACTTGGTCTACAAGTTCATCAAGTATTTGTAAAGGAATTTTGTTTTTGAGTGATGCTTCATGTTTGCTATCTATTTCAAAAATTGAAGTGTCAATATTTAGGATTTTTCATATTTCATAGTCTGTAGAAGAAAAAACAGATTTGGAATATTTAATTATATTGTTAAATAATTGAGTAGAGTTGTGATATTTTTGAGGTTTTAGATTTGTTTTGTTTTGGTTAGAGTTTTGATTAAGGTCTTTAACTAGGTATTTGCATGTTTTATTTGTACAAGTTAGGATATAGTGATTTGTATAATGAGAGGCTTTATTTTAACAGTCTCTAAATAAAACTAGTTTTCTAAATTCATAATTTTCTAGAAGGAGTTTTGTAAGATATAAGATGAAATATTAACAGATTTGATATTTAAGATAAGAGAAAGTTATTTGTTTATTAATTGTTGTTATAAATTGTCTTGAATAAGCTGAAAAGATCTTTTCAAACCATTTAGTTAAATGTTCAAGAGAATTTTTTTTTTTTTTTTTTTTATTGTTTAAGGCAGCTTACATTGCTGACAGGATTTTATTAGTATTTGCATACAGAATTATATATTGATAATCCCTACTGTTTGTAATTATATGAAGAGTGTACAACA
>CAJVPM010001748.1:0-11261 GCA_910592325.1 Scutellospora calospora | reverse complement strand
TACTAAATCAAATAATAAAACTAAAAATAAAATAAAGAAAAATAAAGAAATAGAAAATTATAGGCATGACAATATTAATAGAATTAAAGGAGATAATACAAAAGTAGAAATACTAGCAGAATCTGATAAGTTAGAAGGATATAATATTATTGGAATAGTAAAAACTAATATTGGGGAACAAAAAGGCAAGTAAATAAATACAGAAGAATACAGATTTTCAAGCTTTTGAACAGAAGCAAAAAAAGGAAAACAAAAAGGGTCAGGAATTAGGCTACTAGTCGACCAGAATTGGTTAAGAAATATGGAAGTTTATAAAAGGTTTAACCTATATCTGCTTAAGGCTGAATTTTTCTTTAGAAGAGTAGTTTTTCAAGTTTAGATAGTATACTTACCATCTAAGAATAAAGAAGTAATGAGAAAAGTACACAAAATACTAATAGAAGAAATCATCAAGAATAGAAAAAATACAGTATATATGATTTTAAGAGACTTTAATACAGTATTAAATGAAAGACTAGATATGAGTAGCAAAGGAAAAAGAAATGCAGATACTGGTACAAGAATCACAAAGTACTGATCATATAGAAACCTTCTGATTCTCTAATCCAGAACTAATTAAATATTTATAGTTAAATAGAAATGTATTAACTAGAATAGATCATATTTGGACAATACAAGAGATAGGAAATCTTATTTTAGATAGTAATATAGAATCAATGGAGACAGTAACAGATAGCAATCATAAAATAATCTAGGTACAACTAGATAGTGCAGGTATTTTAGAGAAAAACAAGCAGAAAAGCAAGAAGGAACAGAAAAAAACAAGAAGACTATACTAATATCATAAGGCAACAGAAGAAGATTGGTATAACTACAGCTAAGAAGTAAAAAAGATCATCAGAAATGCAGAAAAAAGAAAGGAAAAAAGAAAAAACAAAACAAAAACAGAGTCTACAACAGATATTGATGAAGAATAGGAGCTAATAGCTAAAGTAATATAAGCAGTAGTGAGTAAGTATATTCCTTCAACAAAAACGCAAGATTCTAAAAGTCAAATAAGAAAAGAAGTAACAAAATCTCTAATATATAGCAGAGCTAAGATCCTAGGAAGAATATTTAGAAAAGGGTCTAAAGATACAGGACAAAATATAGACAAACTAGAGAGCACAATTCTTAATGCATGAATAGAGTACCTTAATACAGAATATAAAACTAATATACCACTTGTACCAGAAGTTTAGAACAGAGAATTTTGTATTGAAATCAAAAAATGGTAGAATATATTAAAGAAAAAAGCACAGAAAGAATTACAAGTTGCAAAAAAAAAAGAAATAAAGGATAAAATCAAAGAGAGATTCATATTAATATCTAGAAGTCAAAAGCAAATGTTAAACATATTACTCGAATATTCCCATAATAAGATCATAGTTGACAGAGTTATAGTACAAAGTAAGAATAAGTTTAGAAGTAAAAAGTTAATTACAGAAAGTAAAGATATCAAGAAAGAAGTAAAAAGGCATTTCAAATAACAATTTAGAAAGCAAAACTATCAATTCGAGCAATTAGATCATGAATAGGCAAACATATATAAAGAACAAGAAAGAATTAATGAAGCTTAGTATGCAGAAATTATGAACAAAATAATAGAAGAAGAATAGTCAAAAGTTATAAGTATGCTAAAAGAAAATATAGCATTGGATATCTCGAGAATCGGCTATAAACTCATTATAAAAGTAAACCCTAAGACCAAAGAATATTTAGTAAACTTTGCAAACAAAATAGTTTATGAGAGTAAATTTCTTAAGAAATAGAAGTTAGAGCAAATATATCTAATTCCTAAGAGTACAGACTGGGAATTTAATTTAGTGAGTACTAGGCCAATAATACTACTTGAGATATTCAGAAAACTCGTAGTCAGAATTGTGCAAAAAAGATTAAGCAAAGTATTTGTTAAAAAGCAGATCTTAAAAGGAGCAAACTTCACAAGACTGCCTAATGAAAGCACTATGACACCAATTCACGTCTTAAATAATATTATTGAAGATGCAATTCAAAAAGACAAGGAGGAATCTTCAAATAGATTTCAGGTATTGCAACTAGTGTAGAACCTTCAGGTGGACTACTTAAATAAACAATCTAAAGTTGTATATGTGACTAGTTGTATCCTCACAATATGTATCATTACCTACTATCAAATAACTAATAAAGTTTTAGCTGATGGCATTTGTATAAAGTAAAAAAAAAAAAAAAAAAAAAAAAAAATCTAGTTTGAAAATTGGCTTAAGTTTTTAATATAAATTAATAAAAAGTATTAATGTTAAGTAGTAGTATTAATATTGAGTAGTTGTATAATATAAGGTTTAAATATATATTTAATAGTTTATGATTTAAAAGATAGCTTGGTTTTAATCTTTTAAAAAAAGTAATATAAAAAATCATAAAATTCAAATATAAATTATATTATTTATCCTATGAGTACTATATAACAATTTGTGCTTTTTTTTTAAATTATTTATACTAGTCTATATAAAAATTATATAATAAATAATTTTTATATAGACTAGTATAATTAAGTTTTAATCTTTAAAATTATTGTTTATAATAAATCTCAAATATATATTATTTATCTTATGAGTATTATATAATGACTTTTTTTTAAAAAATTATTTATACTAGTTTATATAAAATTATATAATATATAATTTTTATATAAACTAGTATAATTAAGTTTTGATCTTTTAAAATTATTATTTATAATAAATGCTAACTAAAAGTTAGATTATAACATTTGTATTACAAAATATAAACCTATAATACTGTATATGAATTAACACTATTTAGAGTTCTAGTACAGATAAATCTGTCATCCATTTATCTATATCCAAATTTATCCAGATACCCATTGACTATTAATATCCGGATAATCCGACAGATATCTGGATAATTATCCAGATATTAATAGTAAACCGGATATCCAAATATATTCAGATTTGGATATCTGATGGATAAATGAATAAATAGATCATGGATTAAAACTCTAACACTATTATTTCTGGTTTCTAATTTATCAAAGCAATTTACCCGTAAACCCGCGAAATAACGAGCATGGACGTTATTTCGAAAATCGCATTCTCTAAAAATAGTATACCTGGCTTTAAAAATAACGCCCATGCGCGTCCCGAAATAGCGCGCACCTTACATAACACATAGGCAATGAATGACACGTGTAAGCACGTACAGTTAAAATAGAAATATGTTTCAGAAAATCTCACCCGATCTTGTTTCGAAATAATGCACATGCGTGTACTCAAAATAACGCGTTATTTCGCGGTTTTACGGTAATAATTAATTATCTAATAAGGTCAAACTAGCTTGGTTTTGTTTATCATGTAAAATTCAAAATATTGGTTAAAAATAGTACAAAATATAAATACACATGATATCTAATGTTGCAATTCTATTTATTATTTAATGATTTGATCTGCCTATAATGTTGTCTAATTATATATATAGTTTGTTTTATTAAATACATAGTATATACTAAGAGTCTGTCTGATATGAAAAATTGTGTATTCAAATAGCACCAACATGATAATGCTTTAGTTCCTATTCATAAATAGCAATACAGCAAGAAATATATATATTTATAGAAAATTAAATTCTATTAATCTTACATATCTCTCAAATAATATCATTAAAACAGAAATTAAAATTTGATGTTTTTGAATAAAATAATACTTTTATTTGATCAATTATTTCGCTTGATATAAATTACAATAATGATCCGCAATTTTACAAGTCATCTCATCTTTTTAATTGATTTTATTTGTGTAAATTGTCATTTTTAGGAATTTTATTTTCGACTCCGAGTCTAAATAAAGTATCAAATTGGATACAATATGCTGGATCGTTTGCCATTTGACATTCGTGTTAAACTTCTTGTTGTTACTACTGGAGAATCTTCTAATCCCACTTCGTGTTCTTCATCATCTACAACATAATCATCTTCTTCTTCATCTCCGTCAACTTCATTTTCATCATCATCTTCATCAATCTCTTGGTCATGACCATTTTCAACTCTGGTTTCATAATCACTATAATCTACATCACTTTCTTCACATCCGTTGCCAATTTCGTCATCTTCATCATCAATAAGAACATTAGTTCCTCTTAACTCTGCTAATTTTTTAATACGCAATTCTGTCTCGATCTTTTTCATCTGTCGTTTCGATTCTCGATAATCTCGCCAAAGTTCTTTCAACTCTTTTATACCTTCTACAAACAAATTCGCTTTTGCTTCTTTATCTAATGCTGGGTTGTCAAAATTAAATCTAGAAATATTATCTCGCGCTTCATCACTTAATTCGGATATTGAGAGTTCTTCTTGTTTATTTAATTTAAAGGAAGGTTCCTCCTCCATAATTTCTATTGGTTCTTCTGACTGCTCGTTTGGACTATTTACTAAAGGTATTGTTTCAGTTTCAATCTCCAATGGTTCATCTGCAATTGTTGATTCGATTCCATTAAGAGAAATTGGTGATGTAACAGTGGTAGAGGCTTCTTGATCAATTGATTCTGCCACTGATACACTATTATGTTTACGATTTAGTGCTCTACTTGTCCGTGAATTATTACTTGCTTGGTATGATTTATCGGATCTGTCTGATTTATCACTCCCTACACTACGCCGACGTTTACTATCAGATTTGTCACTAGAAGTACTACGAGCTGATTTTTCTTCGCATTTATCGGTATTTTCATTTATTACATTACGACGTCGTTTGCTATCAGATGTTTCGCTTGCACTACTACGCCGTCGTTTCGGTATTTTTTTGTTCGATAATTCATCTTCATCAGAGTTTTTTATGACAGAATTTCTACGTGATGCAATTCCCCGTGAATTTCGATCATTTAAAAAAGATGAATTCCGTCTAGTAGGAGTAATTGTTTCACAATCTATATCCATTCCCGATGCTGGGGATACAGATGTATTTTCTTCTGTAGATTGTGACGCTTGACGACTTGACATTGAACCTCTTTTAGTTGGCCTACTTTTATTTAGTACGTTTCCTTCCGAAGTTGTGTTAGAATGTTCGCCAAACATATTTATTGGTGGTATTTCTATTCTTTTCGTTGAAGATACGCTGGCTTTATGTCTTTTTACAGAAATCTGTGATAAACTATTTTCTCCTCCTTCGAGCGAAGCCGGTCGCTTCCAATAGTCCCATCTAAACGCTTTTATCGGCTCTCCTTTTTGAATACATTTCAATGCCCTGCGAACCCCAATATGAACAGAAAATCCCTCTACTTTCACAAATGATTGATATGGTTCACCATCTATCCTAAAATGTCGTAATCCTTTAGCTTCAACTACTGAATAAGTCATGTCTTCAAAGTACCTAACAAGAAATTTTCGAGCAAGTAAATGCACTTCAAGTTTGCCATCAACATCCATTGTTTCGTCAATTTCATCATTTGGAACTATCATTGCCGGCCACCAAAATTTTGCTTTTAAATCTAATGGATCGACAAATACAATATCTCGTCCTTTAAATTCCTCTCTCAATTGTCGAGTTGATAATCTTCGAATTGGTATTTCTTTTGGCCTGTTGTAAAAAATATTCTTCGTGGCTCGGCGAGGAAGGGAGCGTCGTTGAATACCTACTACTAAATACTGTTAAAATACGTTTTAAATTTTGTAAATTATGTTAAATACTCACTTTCTTCCTCCTCATCGTCGTCTTCAGTAGCACAATCTTCACTTTTAATATGTTCCGTTTCCCCTTGTTCTTTAATTGCTGGTGAACTTTCAGCCGTTTCCACCTCCACTTCTTGTTCCTCTTCCTCTAGTTTCACCTCTGTATTATCGCTTTCGTCAGTCGTTTCGGATAACTTTTGTATTCGTTGTTCTTCTTTAGGCATTAAAGTGGCTGTTTCCTCATCTAGAGGTCGTCTAAAGCGGAGTTAAATCACGTGGAAACGATAATTATAATTCGGGAAATTAAGAATCACGATGTGTCACAGCAAGTCGGACCGCCTGGATCGAGGAACCAGTGTTTGTAAAGGTTTGTCCTGATTGGCTATTTTTACTATTTTCGGGAATTTATTTTAGATCATGTGATTGCAAATTTTACCTAATGAAAATTTTGCACATGTGAATATTGTTAGATTGTGATCAATCATAATTTTATCGGTTATCGTTATATAAAATGAATGACAAGAATTTTGTTAAATATCGCAGGTTGCTATTTAATATTTAAAAAAAAATTAAAATTCGGATTAGTTAGGGTTAGGTTCGAGCTAGTATTAGGGTTAGGGTTAAGAGGACATGTGCAAAATTAAGAGCTGAAAACTTAATTTTTGTTCGTTTTTGTTACGCAAGATCCTGCGATATAATTGGTCGGTCATATTAACCTGCGATATAGCATTTAACAACATTCAATGACAAAATTATATAAAGTTTTTAGTACAGTTAAATCTCGTTAAAATTATTGGTCACGTGATAGATGTAACTTGCGTCATAAATAAAGCTCAACCAATTATTTTTTATAAGAATTCTATTGTAAGTAATGATGAATCTAAGATGCTAAAAATTCAAATGTCACATGCCGTGATCTAAAATTTTTGATTCTTTTTAAATTATTATTGCGACAATTAAATCACACATCTGTAAATCTGAGTTTGTACTGTAAGTTATTATGTAATTGTGATAATTTTTTGAAGTTTTAAATTTCGACTTAGGATTGAGTTTGCGATCTTTCGTTAAAAAGATAATTTAAGATATTACAGCATTTTTTTATTTTTTTTTTTTGAATTTTACCTCTTTGTTTACAAAGCATACTTTATTAAGAGCTATTTACAATATAGGCTTGGTGCTATAGAAAAAGGGAAAATTGACAAAAAAAAAAAGATCTTTGAAAATCAATTTTTTTTTTAAAGTAGCTTATATTGCCAAGTGGATTTTATTAGTTTGATATATGAGGTCACACATGGGCAACCTCTACAGTTTGTAATTATATGAAAAGCATACAACAAACTACACATACAATTTTAGTTATTGTCTAATTTAAGTAGTTTGCTGCATAGATGTTAAATCATCTGTTAGTATTACACTATGCTGCTATACCTGTAATCTACTTGTGAGTTATTTATTTAAACATTCTGTTCAACTAACTCATACTATTACAAACTAATATTATTATAATACCTAATTACTTAAGTTAACTAGCTCATTACAAATCTATTTACTAACTTTAGTTTAGGTCCTCTCAGAATGTATATTGTTTAATATATTGTGAGTATGCAGAGTTCTGATTAACTTCAAAGCAAACCTACTAGAATAATCTGTATCTATTTTATAAATTCTTTTAACTTAGACCTTTGTGATATTTGTATGATCTCAGTTTCTACTGTAGTTTTCTACTAGTATTTATATTCTTCCTCTTAAGATATTTTAAAAAACAGATCTTTCTAAATCTAGTTAGCTGCTAAGTCAAATTAGTATTGCTAATTCTTCTTATAGAATAGACTAACTCATACTTATCTTGATCTATATTTTTCTCAGCAGTATTTTTTATCAGATTAAATATTAGTTAGTATAACTGTTGAAAGCTATGCTACTTTATCAACTTGAAGTTTTTACTATACAAGTCTCTTGCTTATAGATTCTATTAAAATTTATTTATACAATCTTATGTCATACTTTCAATATTCAGATAATATTAGTACAGTATAATTTACAAGATTATAATTCCTAGAAACATATAGAGTTTATAATAAGTTGAATACAAAGGTTTAGATAATTATTCAAATTTATAAGCAATAAGATTTAAACTCCAAATCTCTTATATAGTAGTTTAGCAATCTAATTACTATACTAAAATTAGCAGATTTTCAAAAAATCAATTTTATATTATAAATTTTATAATAAATTATAAGAAAATACAAGCTATTCTATAAGATTTTATTAAGACAACTGCTTTTGTATATTAAATAAAAAATAATTCTAATCTTATTCTAAATTGATTTATACAAAAAATAGATTTTAAAAATTTGTCAATTTCTTATATAAAGGTCAAATTGCTTAGATATTTACTTAATATTATTTTTTTATTTTTATTTGCTTCTTAACAAATTTATCTGATTATAATTACAAATAGAAGAATAACTTTTAAATTTGTATTGAATTTGTTTTAGATAAACTTTTAACTTATTTAAATAAAAGTTGGAATCAATAAATAATCAATTTATATCAATATTAATATAACAAGAAAGTTATATTTCAAAATCATAAAGTAGAATTGAAAATTAAAAATTTTTTATTTTTAATCAAAAAAATAAAAAATAAATACTATTACTAAGCTAAAAAAACTCAAAGATAATAAATTGTTTTATATTTAAATTCAAAATAAATTAGTCAGAATATTAGAAAGTTATAAAAATAATAAAAATTGTAATTAATAAAAATAATCTAGATTTTGAGTTAGTAATAACTCAGATATTTTATAAAATAAGTAGACAATATAAGAAATAAGCTTTACTACTAATTAGTAATTATTAATTTTTTAATATATTTAGTGAAGTTTAGCAGAGTTTGTTTACTTATTCTATAGAATATCTAATAACTCAAAAAAGAGTTTACTTTTCTTATCTTAAAATTATAATAAAAATTTTTTTTTGTTCTTTTGTTTTTTAATTTTTATATTAAATTATATATTTTAATATTACTTGTTGTTTTTTTCATTAAATAAATAAAAAAGTATAAATACAAAATTAATTAATTACTATACTTCAAGTAGAAAATTTTTTTAGATATTACTTTTATTATTATTTATAAAAGAATAATAGACTTGTTTTTTTATTTAATCTTAAAGTTTTATATTTTTAATAATTTCTTTTTTTTAAAAAAAATTAAATATATCATATAAAATATTATTAATTAAAAATTTTGAGATAATTGAGTTTAATAATTTTTAGATTAATTTAGAATTAACTAAATTTCATAATTTTGATTAATTAAATATAATAGATAACTATTAAGTAATCTTATAATATATTTAGCCTTAGGTAGCTTTATATAATTTTGTTTCTATATTATTTCTATTTTTTATTATACAAATCAACTTTTATTTATAATTAAAAAATATTAATTATATCAAAATTTACATAAAACTAATAAAAATTTAATTTTTTTAAATATAAAAATAGTTACTTTTAATTGATAATACTTCATATATATTATTATATTTCTATATGAGTTTTAAAATATAGTACATATGCACTGCAGTACATCCTTTAATTTAGCCAATTAAATTTGTATAACATGAAGATCTTATGTAACAAAAACAAATATTTTTTCTTTAAATTTTTTAAAAAAACTTTAATATCTCAACATTTCATCTATAAAACTACTTTTAGAATTCTAATTAAAAAAATTCTTTGCTAAAATTTGTATATATTACTACCTAGATAAAATCTTAGGCTTCACTCTAACTCTAAAGTAAATCAAAAGTTATTTTTTGTTTTATATACAAATTTTGTAAATCAATTATAAAGATGCACTGCAGTGCACCATGTATTAAATACTAAAATTCTTCTTATATTACTTAAAACAATCTTCTTATATATAATAATAAATTTGTTTATTTTTTTTGTTGTTAAGATAACTTATTTTGCTAATAAAATTTTATAACACAAATATGCTTATTTCGCGTTTATTTAGCTAGGCTTCGGACTCACAATGCTAGTTAAGCATGATCATTGAAAGGATAAACACATGGAACCAGTTTTTTAAATATGACGTAATTTGCACCGCAAATTTGTTCTATCAACTACGTTCCTGGAGAGTGTTGCAAAAAGAAAACTATATATAGATATTATTTTACCCACGCCAAGTTTTTGAAAAGGTGCCTATTAAAAGTATAACGGCTTATTTATGGTCTGTCGTCTGAAGCACTTTACATTCGATTTTGGGAAACTTAAGTGCCATTTTTTGTGACGTAAACAGGATGGCTTCGATATATATGGTTCCTCGCATAAAGTTGAAATTATCGCATCGCACAAAATGCGCACAATATCTGTCTAATATACAGATCGTCTTCTTCACTTTGTACATTTTGTAAAACAAACTAAGGTTGTCGCTCAATTCCACAAAAACTGCTTACCCGACAGTCCATTTATCCAATATTAGACGATTTACCATTTAGTTAGCTATAGGTATATTGTATTAGTAAATTTCACCTCATGTGATCTCGGGTAAATAGACTTTTGGGTAAATAGTTTTCGGGGAATCGTACCGTAACCACAAAGTGTACAACGCCCATTAAGCATGATGCAGCAATATATTACGTATGTACGTACAAATATTTCTTAAACAGTTAAACAAAGTGTAAAACGCCCATTTAGATGATGCAGCAATCTATTTTTAAAACCAACTTTTCTTTCGTACTCTTACTTTTCATATTTTATTTTTATATTTAAGAACAACTTTTCATTCGTATCTTCTTACTTTTTCATATTATATTTTTATATAACAAAAATGTCAGATAAAGAAGAAATTACTGAAATTATTAGCAAATTTGGTCAATTATGTTTTACTGATTATCAAAGATCAGCAGATATGATAATCCTGATGGAATTTTTATGCTTGGCTATCGTTATGAAAATGGAATTGATGTTGAAAAGGATGAGAATAAGGCATACACACACTATCAAAAATCTGCGGAATTGAATAATTCTTATGGGATGTATAAAGTCGGCCAATGTTATCTTCATGGAATTGGAATTGAAAAGGACGAACACCAGGCATTTACTTGGTTTGAAAAATCTGCAAATGCAGGAAATTCTAACGGAATGTATCAAGTTGGTAATTGCTATCTTCAAGGAATTGGTGTTAAAACTGATAAACAAAAAGCATTTGAACATTATAAGAGATCTGTTAAGGCAGGCAACTCGAAAGGATTCTCTAGAATAGTCGAATTATCTGACGAAATGGGGCGTGATGATGGAATGCTTCAAGTTGGTAATTGTTATCTTCAAGGAATTGGAGTTGAAAAGGACGAGCACCAGGCATTCAATTGGTATAAAAAATCAGCTGATAAGGGGGATTCTAATGGAATAAATTATGTTGGCTATTGTTATGAACATGGAATTGGTGTAGAAAAGGATGAAAATAAAGCATTCGCGCACTATCAGAAATCAGCAAATATGAATAATTCTAACGGAATGTTTCAAGCTGGCTTTTGTTATTATCATGGGATTGG
>CAJVPM010001747.1:0-11262 GCA_910592325.1 Scutellospora calospora | reverse complement strand
TAACTAATAAAAACCAATATTTTATTTAAACTTTGATTTTAAAAAATTTAAAAACTAAAAAAAATAAAAAAAACTAGCACCCGGAGCAACGCCCGGGTCTATAAGCTAGTAACACCGGCTATAAATAGTAATATTTTATTAATTTTCAAAAAGTGATTTAGTATAAGGAATAAATTTACTTCTATTAAAAGGTTCAGAAGGTGATATGTTAAATGTATAACGAAATATTCCCAAGGCTTGATTTGATTTAGATAATTCAAATAATATTTCTTGATCTTTTTGCCAATTAGTAAAAATTTCATAAAGTTTTGCAGCAGATGGTCGATTTTTTGGTTCTTTATCCCAACATTCTTTCATTAGATTTACATAACATTGTGGCGCGCTTTCATAGATAGCAGGGCGTAAATCATCATAACATATTTGCTCTTGAAGTTGTAATTCATCATTTTGATCATAACATACAGGTTTACCAAATAAAATTTCCCACATAATTATTCCAAATGAATAAATATCGGATGCTGTTGTATATTGTTCTCCGTCTAAAATTTCTGGAGCTATATACGGTAAAATTCCATAAGTTTTTTCTCTATTAACTTCTTCTTTTGATGCTATATTTGATGATATCGAAAGTCCCAAATCTGCAATATATGCACTATATAAATTATCCTGTAAGATGTTACCACTATGTAAATTTTGATGAATAAATCCTTGAGAATGAATTACTTTGAGATCATATGTAATACAAAGTAATAAATTTAATTTTTTTTTCCATTTTATTTCTGCTATAGTACGAAGATTTTTACGCAAAGATCCTGATCTCGCATATTTTAAAATAAGGATATAATCATTAGTGACATCATTTTTTGATACTCCATAACATTTTAAACATAATGGATTTTCGTAACTTATATCGCAATACATCTTTAACTTTAATATTAAAAAATAAAATAATTAATATGTAAAGTATATAATACTTTTTAAAAATACTGTATTTAAATTAAACTCTAATTACCTCTTTTATAAATTCTTTTTTATAAAAATTTGATCCGTGAAATAATTTAAGCGCAAAAGCTCGCCATATGTTTTGCTTTTTATCAAACAAGTCAGCATAATATACAGTTGAGAATCCACCTCGTCCCATCTCCTCAACGTTTTCAAATTTACTATAAGGAATCCAAGATAACGAATATTCATCTTTATTCAATATCTCTATTAAATCATCTTCTATATTAAACGTTTTATTCATCCATTCGTTCGTAACTAAAAATTATTTAGTTTTTAAATCATTTTAAATAAATTAATTTTAAATAAATTCATTTTAAATAAATTAATTACCTGAAAAATTATTTTTTTCCCTATATAATTTAATTATGTATATTTATATAAGTTTTAAGTATATCAGATATCTAAAGAATATTATATGAATAAGTTACTTACATTTCGTACCAATAATTTGCCTTAAGTAAATTTTTTTCTATTCCAATCCCATTTTCATAACAATAACCAACTTGACGCATTGCAATAGTATATCCCATATTAGCATAATTTTTATAATGAACGAATGCCATGTGTTCATCCCTTTTAACTCCAATTCCATTACGATAAAAATAACCAACTTGAGTTATTCCATCAGAATCACCCACTTCAGCAGATTTTTGATAATAATAGAATGCCAAGTTTTCATTCTCGACAACACCAATTCCATTTTCATAACAGCATCCAAGGTTATAGAATCCATCGGGATTACCCACCTCGGCAGCTTTTTGATAATAATTAAACGCCTTATATTTGTTCTTTTCAACTCCTACCCCATTTTCATAACAATAACCAACTTGAACCATTCCATTACTATGTCCTTTCTGTGCAGCTTTTTCATAAGCAATGAATGCTTTAGTTTCATCTTTTTCAACACCAATTCCATTTTGATAACAAAATCCAAGACTATATGCACCATCAGAATCTCCTAGATCAGCACATTTTTCATAATTAATAAATGCTTTATATTCATCTTTTTGAACACCAATTCCGTTTTTATAACAACATCCAAGACTATATAATCCGTCAGCATTATTCATATCAGCAGATTGTTGATAATAATTAAATGCTTTTTGTTTATCTTTTTTTATACCAATTCCATTTTGATAACAATAACCAACTTGATTAATTCCAATAGCATATCCCATATTTGCAAATTTTTCATAATAAATGAACGCCATATGATCATCCTTTTCAACACCAATTCCATTTTCGTAACAATTACCAAGATTAAATATTCCATTAGCATGATCCATATCAGCAGCTTTTTTAAAACAAATAAATGCTTTATATTCATCTTTTTCAACACCAATCCCATTATCATAACAAACACCAAGATTATATGTTCCAGTAACACTTCCCATATCAAAAGCTTTTTGATAATAAGTAAAAGCTAAATATTCATTAATTTTAATTCCTACACCATATTGATAACAATAACCGACTTGAATTATTCCATCAATATAACCCATATTAGCAGATTTTAAATAATAAGTGAAAGCAGAAAATTCATCCTTATCAACACCAATTCCATTTTCATAACAAAGACCAAGATTAAATATTCCTTTAACATAACCCATTTCAGAAGATTTTTCATAAGAAATGAAAGCCAAATATTTATTTTCTTCGACACCAATACCATTTTCATAACAAATACCAAGATTATATAATCCTTTATAATTTCCCATAGTAGCAGATTTATAATAATAATTAAAAGCTTTACGTTCATCTTTTTCAACACCTATACCATTTTGATAACAATAACCAAGACGATAATTACCATTAGGATGTTTTAATTTAGCAGATTTTTGATATAAATAAAAAGCTTTTTGAGAATTTTTTTCAACACCAAAACCTTTATCATAACAATAAGCAGATTTATAAATTCCATTAACATCTTTTAAATTAGCAGATTTTTGATAATAAAAAAAAGCTTTAAATTCATCTTTTTCAATTCCAATACCAAATCTATAACAATTACCAACTTGTATAATTCCATCAAAATAATTTAATTCACAAGATTTTTTATAATAATAAAAAGCTAATTTTTCATTTTTTTCTATACCTAAACCATATTGATAACAAATTCCAAGATTATAAATTCCTTTAACTAAACCTATATCAGCTGTTATTTTATAATATTTAAATGCTATATTTTCATCTTTTTCTACTCCTATTCTATTTTGATAACAATTTCCAAGATAATAAATTGATTTTATATCTCCTACCATTGCAGCTTGTTGATAATATGTAAATGCTTTATATTCATCTTTTTTAACTATTATTCCATTTTTATAAACATATCCAAGAGCTCTTTGAATACGTGATAAATTTAAATTATTTTTTGTTTCTATGTTAATATCCATGTTTTTTTTTAAAAAAAAATATATATATAATAAGAGAAAAAAAAATTCTTTTTTTTTAATTTTAAAAATATATATAAACGAAACGCGAAAAATTATAAACGCGTGACTTGAATTTTATATATATATTTTTTGAAATTATAAACGCGAGGAGGATTTTTTGAAAAAAAGTTTTTTTTTTTTTTTTAAACGCGAGATAAACATAATGAGTAGTTTAAATAAAAAATCATTAAAAAATTTTAAAATCGTTAATTATTCATGAAAATGTACTTAATGTATTACGAATGAATATTTTAAACTTTCTCCATAACTTTTCGAGATGTAAAAAAAGTCCATTTTAGGTAAGTGTCTGGAATCGAACCGAATAGATTGCTTCCTATAATCATTATGACTATCAATTCAAATTACGTATCATTATTCCATTAAGGGTTAGAAGGGTTAGAAGGGTTAGATGTTACTTGGATCATCAAACATATTCCGATATTCACAAAAATTGACTAACAAACTTTGACGTTAAACACCAATAGTGTGATATGGTGTCTTTGCTTTGAAATAGATCATATGATCCAAACATGATTTTCAAGGCAAAGACCTAAATCTGTATCGGTATTCTAATAATTTTCACCTATTAATTGGTAATAAAATTAATAAAATCCAATTTATTAAGCCATAACATGAATTTTAAATCAGATCCGTTATATAAAAAAAGTTCACCCGGTTATTATTTTTTTTATGAAAACCAATTTATTAATTCTATATGACCTTAACCATACAGATATTTTACTATAAATAACATTCTGGTCTTTTGTTAGCAAAGATCACATATACACAACTAATACTGTAATTTTTAAGGAACCATTTAACTGCATAAAAATTGTTCTATAATTCCGTTTCGAATTATGTTGATCGTGGGTCAACGATATCTTAATGCCAATTAAATTAAGCGGTTAATACGATTAAACGATTAAGAAATTTTAGGTTTCAATCCTTAACTGTAGTATGATTATATATGTCAATCGTAGTTTGACTTAATTTTGTTTGTTAATTATAACTATACGTTTTGACTAATGATATGTGAGTATTTCTTTAAGGGAACGAATCAAAATTTATCGACACATTTAGTTTATTAATAAAGTCTAATTTATGGATCATCAAACATATAACAAAACACGAGAAGATCCGTCATTAACGTTACAGAAAATTCAGCAGTTCACATGATTTTAATATAAGTATTACGTAACTTCCGATGCTTAATTATGTATCCAATCAAATTTTTAACTATAAGTGCCAAGACTTTATTTTTAGATTAGTCCCTGACGACTACGTAAATGTTCACCAAAAATAATTAATGTTAATTTTTTTTTATCAGATACGTATAACTTTTAAGATTATTAAAGATACTATACGTATAAATAAATAAACAATAATAAATATTTTTATACGTTTTAAGCAACTTGTAATTGAGGATCATCCTGTAGTTGTTTTTTAGATTCCTTTTTTAAATTTTGTTGATCACCAAAAAGTCTAGTTACAAATGAAGAAGCCATATTACTCTCAGCTTGTTTTGCTAATAATTTTTGTTGATTTCTTCTTGTTCGTTTTAATAAAATTCCATTTCCATTTCCCCTTACATATTTATACTTTTTTGGTTCATCAGTTTGAAGGTAACAAATCAATGTAATGAAAATTATTAAACAAATTATATTTAACCACATAAAGATTAGATTCACTGCTCTAATCTCACAGGCCTCCTTAATCTTTGGTGAAGTGTAGTGGTACGAACGCGGACATGAGAAAGGGATTGGTGATATTTCTGATATAGTTAGCGCTGTGTAGGTTGCTTATTATCATTGTTTAATATTTATTTAATTATATATATATATTAATGAAAGAAGCATTTTAGGATAACGTGAAACTATAAATTAAAAATAACAATCTTACCCGGAATTATTAATAGTAAAACGGTTGCAAAACTAAAAAAAAATATATTACGAAATAAATTCGATGAATTTTGGATAATAAAATGTATGTAAATGAGTAATAAAAAAAAAAAAAGCTCTTGCCTATATATTTTGTTACATTTACAGTTTTGGTTACAAATACAACAAAGACATTCAACAATTACTAATGCTAATTTGATATATATATATATATATAATTATATAAGAATAAAATAATATTATAGATGCATTTTTTAAGAGATTGTAATTTCAAACAAAACTTTTTTTACGCACTGACTTGAGCAATCGTAAATCCAAAATATCTACAACCATTTCAAAAGTTTCCCTCGTTATTAATAATTTAAGTCGTGAACCTTTTTAAAAAATTTTGTGGAGAAAATTCATCCTTACGAAATTTCTACCAATTCGTTATATTTTAGTTCTCCATTTGATTGATCAAATGTTATTATCTTTTGATATTCTATTCTTATATGGTATTACCAAAAACAGTAACAAAAGAAAAACACGTACGTAATAAAAAAATATGTGTTAATAGTGTATCGTAAGTAATTTTTAACTAAGAATTCTTTAATTCAAAATATATATATATATTTATTTATTTATTAATATCGAAAATGAACGTTACTTACCCAGAACAGGACAAACAAATGTAAAAATGAAACTTGGTACTAATAAAAAACTTAGGAATTTTAATTTATATTGACGATACATGATAAAAAAAAAAACTTTGGTGTACTGTATATTAATTTTTTGTGTGCACCGCTTTAATTCTACCACGTTGAATTTGCATAATTCATTGGCAAGAGAACTTATGATTATTAAAGGAATATTTGTAAAGACATTTATTTTGTGTGTGCTATGTAGATATATTTCATAGCCATTTTCACTGCCACTAAAGAAGCGGCTAGCCACAGAGCAATTAATTAATAATATTACATGACATACGTATACAGTCAAACTTATAATCACACAACGGGATTTTTTATCTATAGCGATAGTATTTATGTGGTTATAATGTACTGTACAGTACTTGTAGGGAAGGTGACTATATATATTGGTTCGACTGTATATGATGGCTGTGCTTGATTATCCCGGTAAAAGTATATGTGGACAATATTTACAGTTTATGTATCCTTGAATTATCTTAAAAATCAGTGTCATTGTCATTTCATATATTTCCAGAACCTTATTTAACCAGGTACTCAGAAAAATATTAATTCGGCGTATTTTTCTATGCGTTAAATAGTGTGATATTTTCTTTCAAGTTTTCTGTACAAACAAGAATACATTTTATAACCTATCTATTTGAATGCTTTCGATATCGACGAAATATTGAAAATCTCAACTATTTTCAAACGCTTACCTAAGGAATTGGTTTCTTTTTTACGCCACATTGTTTTTTTTTTCGAATATGAAATGAAAAAAATTAAAAACGAATAAGATTCGATTTTGCAAAGTTTATTAGGATATCTCGTGCTGATATACAAGATAATACAAGATACAATAAATGCTTTTTACGATAATAAAGGACCTTGGATTTCTTTTCTTTATAACTATGATTTAGAATTTTCCTATTCTTGTATGATGTCGCTTTTTTTTGTCTTTGAACTGTCTCTCGTCGTGCCTTTCATTGATTGGCCTGAACCTATTCTTCTACATAAGAAATGTTAAACAAAAAGATCTATATGAACTTAAAAATGTAAAGCCTTGTAAAAAGCTTTCAATTTCAAATTTATTAGGTAGTGACATGATACAATTTTATAGGTTGAAATGATAATATTTTGATATAATGTTGAACCTATATAATTATCCTTGAGAGTTATTTTAAGCATTTTAAGCAGTGAGAGAGGTATCCTTTTTGCTGGTTCATTTTTTCTATAAAAATTGTTTTTGCATTTTAATTTTTTTTAGATTTATTTTTTATGGCTATCTATCGCGGATATAATCGTTTATTATTATTTTTAATATACGCGATATTACTAACGAACAACGAGAATGAATATAAATTTTGGTTTTTTAATATACCTGATACAGTATATTTTTATTAACTCAAATAGTAACTTGATTGATTAATAGATGAATAGATGATTACCTTCTTGATGTAGGTAAAAAAAAAACCTGTAGTAAATTATCTTTTTATATTAAAGGTTCTTTTTTTTTATTACCAGTTTAGCCTCACAAGGCTATGATTTATTTGTAAGGATAACATATATTGAGGATTCATATGTGGCAAAGCACTTAATATATCGTATTATATTAAAAAAAAAATACAGTAATAATTATGGTCGATCTATTAAAGAACTTAGATAGTTGCTTGTCTTTGCGATGTAGCGTGTGGATTATTTTACGTGATAATTTTTTTAAGATTGATTGATTTTCTTTCGGATCGAGATTTTTTTTTTTTCTTGTATCATTGAAGTTTTTTTTTTTTTTTTCTGTGTAAACATTTTCAATGATTTTTTTTTTATGTGAAAAGCCACGAACGGATAATAAAATCGAGGAAACATAGATTGAAAAAATAAATCTTTAAAAAAAATTTTTTTTTCACTATTATAATAATGTTTCGGCATCAAGAATTTCTCTGTTTCGGTATAATACTTACGCCAAGTTTTATTCTGTTATTTGTTTGTCCTGTCTTAGGTAAAGTACTATCTTATCTTTTTTTTTTATTTGAACGATTTATGCGATTGGCTCATCACAAGTAATTATTATCAAATATTATTTTAATAAAAATAAGAAATACAGAAAATTTTATTATTTGATCAATCTAATGGAGAACTTAAATATAATGTATGGGTCGAATATTCGTAAGTTGTCCTAATTATTAAAAGAATTTTATTTTAGAAAAATCAAAATTTTATTTTTTATTTTTTTTTTCGAATCATTTTGGTAGATATCTAACACTTTCAATTTTACTAATTGGTAAGCATTCCTATCCTCTAAATTCTTTTTTTTATCATTACAGATTACATAAATAATATATATATATATGTGTGTATTTGAAAATTTAGTTGTAGAATTATCTTTATGCGGATGTTGTTGTTGCATTGACTTGACCAAATTAGATTTTAAATACAAGTGAGTTGATGATAATTCATTTTAATAATTCATTATAATAATTCATTATAATAATAATAATAATAATAATAATAATAATCATAATCATAATAATAATAATAATAATAATAATAGATTATTTTTTTTTTACTAACTCTATAATTTAGATTAGCCACATCACTTTTATTAATCTTCCCAAGTAGGTTATCTTTTTTATGTTCATCGATAAAAAAAAAAAAATTATATACAGTATATATTCAATAGTCTGATTATATAGACTGATAAAAAAAAAAAAAAAAAAAATTAGCACTTTATACAATAGCTACATACAACGAATTAGGCAAGATTCCAATAGATTGTCCATTAAACTACCCTTATACATCCAAAAAAATTCAAGATGCCTGCGAAATTCGACTAATCAACATAATTTGTATGTGGTTAAATTTTCTTTTCTTAATTTTATTCATGTTATCATTATGTACTTTAAATTATCAAAGATTTGAGAAAAATGTAGAGGATAACAAAAGTTCACCTGAGATGAAAGAATTTCATGAACTTAAAAAATCAGGTGAATTTTTATCGGCGGAAAGTCCTGATATGTTCTTTATTGATCGAAATATGACACGGTCTCCTGTTGGAGAACATGCATATAAATATTAGATTGACTTTTAAGAATAAATGAAAAATAGAATTTCATATATAATTATACATGTAGTAACACGATTTACTTAATTGAATGATAAAATCTATCATTTTTTTTTCTAAATTTAATAATAAGTACACACATATATATATAGTATACATAAAGTTTCATTATTATTATTATTTTTTTTTTAA
Organism: Scutellospora calospora; assembly: GCA_910592325.1. NCBI lineage: Eukaryota > Fungi > Glomeromycota > Glomeromycetes > Diversisporales > Gigasporaceae > Scutellospora > Scutellospora calospora. Next base: position 2,009 of record CAJVPM010001747.1, on the reverse strand, counting down.
ATAGGGAAATAAAAAATTAACGTTATATATATTTTTAAAAGAATCTTTTGATTTATTAATCTCGTTACATTAGTAGATCTAAATAATATTGTTACAATTAATCTAATTTTATCATCGATATTAGTGGTTAAAAAAAAATTGATGTCTAGATATGGCACAAATTACCTAATTACGAGCATGTACTATATACGTGTACGTGCGTAGGGTTATTATGCACAATTACATATCAAAAACAAACCCGTCGTGATTACTATTAAAGATTATGCAGACTAATTAGTCATCGATGGTCCACTTTACACTTGTAGGTGTATTTACTTCCATATTAATACAAATATCATTATTTGGTTCCTCGTGATCATTTGATTTGCTCACTTTATATTAAATATAATTAATCATTTTTGGTTAGAAATTGAATTAAAAAAAAAAAAGAACGTAGAAATAGAAAAATTACATACATAATTCTTTTAGACCTTTTCCGAAATTTCTTAAAACAAGGATTCCGTAAACATATGTCCCCTAAACCGATTAAGAAGGTTAATGGATAAATTAAAAACATATAAAACATTAAAAATGTTAAGGATTACTAACAACACATATTCCAAGCCAAAATAAAGTTGATGGAATAACTAAAATTAATTGATAAAATTATTTTTATTAATAAGATTAATTTATATTTAAAAATAACAGCTTTTTAAAAGGAAAGAAATACGTACCAGCAAGGAATAAATAATCCCATTGATTAAATTCATATTCAAAATTTAAGATCGTACGTGAAACATTATTAATCAAATCAAATGCAACAGCGATTATAATATATAACCATAATATTGCAAATGTCATCATTCCGGGTTTCCATTCATATAGTACCTATCACATGTACATTATTAATATTATTCAGAATTAATCTTTTTATGAAAATAATAATAATAATAATAATAATTACAGATTTATATGCCAATATTATAAGAATTAAATTTAAAAAAGTAGCTGTAACGTGAATTATTGTTAATACAGTAGATTCTTCTTTATAATTTTGATATACAAAATCTCCAAAATGAATATATGGGACAGTGAATGAGAATAGGTATAGTAAAATAGTGAAAATATTCATTTTTAAAAATATCATAAATATCAAATATTTCTTGTATGAATCTATAGTAAAAAAAAAAAAAAATTATTAACGTAAAATTAAGTAAGAGTTTTTTTTTTTTTTGTAACTTAAATTTACCTCTCATTTTCACATCACCGCCTATCTTTTTATAAATATTCCATCCAAATTGCTTATACAACTTAATTGAATAGAAGGTCGTGATAATAGTGAATACTGAGAGTATGCAAAGAAATGGAATATCATTTGTCCAAAATGAAGGATCAAAATCAGTTTTCCCTGCACATTGTGTAATACCATGTAACTGGTTTAAAGGGAATTTTAGTTCTAGGCCTTGGACCTTTAATAAAAAAAAAAATTAATATTTTATTTTTTAATGAGTAGATTGGAAATGAATAATGAATAAGATACTTACAAGTCCAAAAAAAAGCCATCCAAAATTAAATAAACAGATGGTCGCTATTTGAATGGAATGTTCGTGAAATACCTAAAAAAAATATCATCATTTAACACCTTTCAAGTTTTAACCGTTTATATCGATATTGTTTATATAATTACCGCATTGAAAAATAAGTAAAGCTGCCAAATATGAAATACGATAAAAATGACGTTATTTCCTGCTAAAAACTCTATCGGAATTCCACCAAAATAACTTATGAGCTCATTGTAACATTCATTATTTGACTTTTGAAAATCTTTAGTATATGGATTTGGAGATAATTCAAGATTTACATTGCGTGCCAAAAGTTTCATTTGGAAAGCTACGATAAAGAAGGTTTGAAATATCGATAGTATTATGGCGTATTTTGTGGTTTTTGAGGCGGTTATTCTTTGCCACTGTTAAAAATTAAGTCATCATGAGTATTAATCATATATATATATATCTAACTCAAAATTTTTT
>CAJVPM010001746.1:0-11267 GCA_910592325.1 Scutellospora calospora | reverse complement strand
TTAGGTAATTAATTGTATATAAAAATTTAGTGATAAGTATTATAAATAAATATTTAAATTCATGATTTTAATAAAACTGATTAACGTTAATCATCTTTATACTCAGACAATTTGAAGGGTATTAGGTAATTAATTGTAAAGAAGTATTTAGAGATAAGTATTTATGAATAAGTATTATGTTCATAATTTTAACGAAACTAATTAACATTAATAAATCATCTTTATACTCACAGACTATCTGAAGAGTATTAGTAATTAATCGTAAAGAAATATTTAGAGATAAGTATTTACGAATAAGTATTTATATTCATAATTTTAATGAAACTGATTAAGCCATCTTTATACTCACAGACTATCTAAAGGGTATTAGTAATTAATCGTAAAGAAATATTTAGAGATAAGTATTTACGAATAAGTATTTATATTCATAATTTTAACAACACTGATTAAGCCATCTTTATACTCCCCTACTATTTGAAGTGTATTAGGTAACTAAGTATTCAGTAATAAGTATTCAAGAATAAGTGTTTATGTTCATGATTTTAATTATACTGATTAACCATCTTAATATTCGCACACTATTTCAAGAATATTAGGTGATTAATTGTAAATAAGTATTTAGAGACAAGTAGATACGAATAAGTATTTATGTTCATAATTTCAATGAAAATAATTAATGTTAATAAGTCATCTTTATACTCACTAACCGAAATGATTTGAATGGTATTAGGTAATTAATTGTAAATAAGTATTTAGTAATAGATATATGTTTATGATTTTAACGAAACTGATTAACATTAATAAATCACCTTTATACTAAATTAACTTGAATGAAATGATTTGAAGGGTATTAAGTAATTAATTAATTGTAAATAAGTATTTAGAGTTAAGTATTTATGTTTATAATTTTAATTTCACTAATTAATATTAATAAATTATCTTTATACTTACCCACTATTTGAAAGTATCAGATAATTAATTGTAGATAAGTATTTACAAATAAGTATTTATGTTTATGATTTTAATTCTATTGATTAATATTAATAAATCATTTTTATACTTACTGTCTAAATTAATTTGAATGAAATAATTTGAGGGGTATTAGATAATTAGTCAATTGTAAATAAGTATTTTGAGATAAATATTTATAAATAAGCATTTATATTCATAATTCTAAATCCACTGATTAATGTTAACAAATTCTATTTATATTTACTCACTATTAGATAATTATTGTAAATAAATATTTAAAAATAAGTATTCATGAATAAGTATTTATATTTATGACTTTAATTCTGCTGATTAATAGTAATAAATTATCTTTATACTCACTAACTGAATGAAATGATTTGAAGGATATTGAGTAATTAATTAATCATAATAAGTATTTAGAGATAAGTATTTATGAATAAGCATTTATATTCATGATTTTAATTCTACTGATTAACATTAATAAATTATCTTTATACCTATGCACTCTTTAAAGAGTATTAGGTAATTAATTGTAAATAAGTATTTATAGATAAGTATTTAGAGATAAGTATTTATGAATAAGTATTTATGTTTATGATTTTAATTCTACTGATTAACGTTAATAAATAATCTTTATACTCACTCACTGAGTAAAATGATTTGAAGAGTATTAGGTAATTAATTGTAAATAAGTGATAAGTATTTATAAATAAGTATTTATGTTCATAATTTTAATTCCACTAATTAACGTTAAATAATCTTTATACTCACGCGCTGAATGAAATGAATTGAGATATTTAAATGTAAATAATAAATATTTATGAATAAGTATTTATGTTCATGTTTTTTTTTAATTCCACTGAATAACATTAATAAATTATTTTTTATACTCACTAACTAAATTAATGCGAATGATATATGATTTGAATAATTAAATGTATATAAATACAGTATTTAGAGATAAGTATTTATGAATAAATAGTATTTAGAGATAAGTATTTATAATAAGTAGTATTTAAAGATAAGTATTATATTTATGAATAAGCATTATGTTTATGATTTTAATTTCACCGATTAACGTTAATAAGTTATCTTTATACTCACGGGCTAAATAACATAAACAAATGAGCTTAAATTGCAAATGAGGTTGAGTTAATAGAAATCAAACAAATTTTTTTGAAACTTTAAACAAAAATAACGCAACAAAACCTTTATCAAATTTAATAAAACTTTTTCTAAAATAATTCTACGAGTTTGTAGAATTCATTCAAAAACAAAAAAAAAATATATATATTTTTTATTAAATTTGATAAGTTTTTGTTGAGTTATTGTTGTTTAAAGTTTCAAAAAAAATTTAATAAAAACAATTTGCTTGAATTCTACTGACTCCCTCCAAATCTTAATGTGTAAATTAATATATTCTTAGCTTACGCTCTGATAGTGAAAATTATAGATTATATAAGTATATTTCTAATTTTTAATGAAAAAATTGCCGAAATTCAATATTAACTTACTTTCTAATCCATTCATTAAATTTATCTTTATTCTCTTCCACACCAATTCCGTAATAGTAACAAATGGCAGTTTTAAAAATTCCATTAGAATTGCCCATTTCAGCTGATTTTAAGTAATGCTCAAATGCTTTGTGTTTATCTATTTCAACTCCAATCCCATTATAATAACAAAAGCCAACTTGAAACATTCCATTAGAATTATTCATATTTGCAGATTTTTGATAGTGTGTGAATGCCTTATACTCATCCTTTTCAATATCAATTCCATGTTCATAACAATAACCAAGCATAAATATTCCATCAGAATTATTCATATCTGCTGACTTTTTACAATCAGTAAAACTCAATTGACCTAAATTGCTAGTGATTTTAGTAATTTTCTCCTCATCTAACATTTTTGTTATTTAAAAACGAAATATACTAAAAGTAAGAAATAGTTGTTTTTATAATAGTTGTTTTTATAATAGTTGTTTTTATAATTGTTGTTTTTATAATTGTTGTATTGTAATATGCATATATGTACGTATTAGAAGTCTAATTATAGCGGATTGGGCAATTTTTAAATTTGTCCCAGTTTGTTTAATTTTTACGTGTAACTTAAATATCTAACCAATCAAAATTGTCTTTATTTATACTGGAAGAACAAAACTTTAAGCAAGGTAACTCGACAACTACTTGACCAAATTAAGTGAATTTTTATTTATTTAATTCTATGGATTTGTAGAATTCAAATAAATAATAAAAAAAATTGACTGAATTTGATCAAGTGTTGCCGAGCTATCTTCGCTCAAATCTTGGAAAATTTGGTGCAACTTATATTTCGAGACCTTTTTTAATTTTGATCGAAGATATATAGCTAATAACTTTAACTAACTGAAAAGTTTTATTTGAATTCTATATTTCGTAGAATTTAAACAAAGAATTTTCATCGAATTGATCAGGTGGTTATCGAGTTATCTTCGATCGAAGTTTTAAAAAAATTAAAAATGTTCAAAATATAAGTTGCCACCAATGATTTGAACCGGGTAACAGAACTATCAGTCGGTTAACTGACCTGGTCTTAACTGAATACAATCAGCTTAGTCTGAATTATTCGGTTAGCCCAGTTACAACTGGATGTCTATTTTATTCTTACTGCTGTACGCAGTGTTGTCGTTGGACAGCCTTTGGACATAATCTTGGACATCTTGGGACATTTTGGACAAAAAAAGAAACTGAATTTACTCAAAAAAGATAACTTATTTAAACTTTCTAAGCAAAAATGTTTAGAATTAAAAAGAATATAATCATATAATTTTTATTTTAATTACTAAAATATTTAAGACTATAGCTTGGACACTTTGGACACTTGGATGTTTGGACGTTGGACATGTCCAAAAAAGCTTTGGACAGACTAAAACGTACAACACTCGCTGTACGTCGTACAGTACATGGCAATCATAATTGGTCAAGTGACCAACTAATTAACGATTAGTTAATTTTGCTCGATATTAAATACTTTCCAGCCATTTTCATTATTTCTGAGACACATGATTAAATTTTGGCATGATATAATTTCCCGATCACTAAACTTAATTACGGAGAAATCTTTGTTTCACTATTGGAAGGTCTAAGACTGCTATCTTTTTACATCTTACAAATTTTGGGTAGCTGACGTAATATGTCATTGATAATAATGATAATGTTTGCAAACTTTAATAATGGGGGATTATCACTAATGTATTCGTATAATATACTTTCTTTAGAAAATAGTCGAAAATTTAGAAGGCTTATCGGTTCGAGTTACATAATTTTTAAACATCATTGAATTTTTGAACCTTTTTTTTTATTATTACATTGTGCAATGTAGTTAATATAAAAAAAGTAATCTTATAATGTACAATATTCAGAATCTTTTTTTTTTTTTTTTTTTTGTTGTCGATTGGTTTGATAAGAACAATCTTTGCCAAAGATTCCATACAAACTAAGCACACAAAAATGAAGATGATGGAGAAGGAAACATAATTGTCAAATTGCAAACCGAAGTTGAAATACTAAAAGCGTCGTTCCTTTGCTTTTATTCTTTATTATGGCAAAACATACAAAACATACTGCTGTACTTGACAAACATTTAAATGAAAACTTAGTGTTGACAATGTAACGCTGCGTAGTATACTAATAATGCCGAAATCAAAATCTTATGAATCGGATAGTAATCACTCGACTAATTTTTAATCAGGTGTCCCAGGAATATCGATATGCCAATTTATATGATTATTTAGATTGAACGATGAGATTAAATAGAATCTAAGCCAATAATATGGTGTGATTACTGAGATTAAAAGTGATGATTTGATCAGTGATCGTAAAATTGCTTATGAATTACTGAGTTGCTTATAAATTTTTATTTCCCATTTATGACTAGTGATCCGAACAGGTTAGCTAGAATAACCTGAATCCGGATCATTTGAGCTTAACTGTTTATAAGTATCACTTTGTTATTACCTAATTTCAATAACGGATATTTCCGCCCATATGAATACAATTGTTATATCTTTTGTTAAAATGTTTGTTGACTTGCAATCGAATCGTCTAATATTTTGATGGCGTTTTCAATTATTTGGCTAGTCAATCTATCGCTATTGCCAATTTATATCACTTAGAGATTGGAATCGATGAGTTTTGCAAGCATTGTTTAGTCACAAACTTGATATTTTCGAGCATCGGCGAAAAATTTTGTCCGAATATTCTAATGTTCACAGAGTTATTAAAATATCGAAAATATATTATATCATATATAAAAAATTTAGCGTGATATTAACCTATTAATTTATCAATTGTACTATTAAATTATATTTTACATATCGTTTATTTACATTCATAAAAAAACTAGGCATGTATATATGTTGTAAGTGGGAATAGAATTTCTGTGGATTTGGAATTTATTAATAAATTTAGTATTTTGCCATAGAATTATTCTATATAACCTATATCCTCTACCCTAACCCTAACCTTAACCTATTCTGGTCATTAAATTTGAAATTTAATTAAAAAATCTGTATCCACTTAAATTCCGTTCCCACTTACAACATATAACTTTGATGCTCGATGATTGACTGAATTTAAAACTCGATGCTCTAAAATTTCGGTCGATTAAAGTATTATTAAAATTTTGTTTTGACAGCTATTTTTCAAATTCTATTTTCACTTAAGCCATGTTAAGATTCCAAATCAAGTCAATTTGGTATCCGAATCCACCTACAACATGTACGTACGTTTGCATATAATCGATGAAAATTTGGGCAACTTTGATTTATCGTTATTTAGTTGAAAGAACACCCCAAATGTCATACAATAATATGACGGGTATAATTACATGCAGTGACTTATTCTGGGTTGTACGTAACTTTTTGAATACGCGCACCATTATGCAGCTTTTATCTGTTATTTACTTGACGCATATTTAAAAGTATACGTATAAAGGAGGACCGGGTATTATGGCGTTACCTAATATTTATTGCCAATAAAATTTTTTATTATTAAAACCAATAATTTTACGTATTCGTTGGTAAAAAAAAAAAAAAAAAAAAATTTATTAATAAAAAAAAAAAACTTGTTTATTAAAACTTTTTGAAAGCGATTTTAAAAAGGTTATACGTACAAATATTAAGTTCTACAAACTAAAGAATTTCTTAAGTGTGTGCCTATCAATTTAAGAATTTTTTATTACATTACTCATACTTTGCGACCAAGAGATCCAAATAAAGGGATTTTATACAATTTGGTTTGTCTTGACAAGAAGAATTGAATGGTGTTAAAATAGTTCGGTTCTGGTTATCGTTTCATGAAGATATTTGTAAAAAACTAAAATTTTCATGCCGAAAATTTTTTATTTAGAAGTCAAACTGTAATTAACATAATGAAATCTTGAGTTCAATGTTCTCAACAACATTAATCTAATTATTATTTTATTATTTCCGAAACTACAATGTATTATATTTCCTTGTACTGTACATACGTATCTATTAGCGTTAGTTTAAGACAATTATTACCAAATATGTACTCGTTTTAAAATTAATTTTCAACCAACAACAAAACCATACTTTTTATTTCTAGATGCAAGATGCAAATTTGTAGCACAAATTTTAGAGAGAACATTCTTTTATCCTGTCTAAAATATTAAAAATTTAACAAATTTGATTTCTAATTTTAACATGATCTTCAAACTCTTTCAACAAATGAATAAAATTAATACATTAAAGTTACGTCTTCATGATGTAACATTTATACGGAAAGATAATTTTATCACTCGTTCGTATAGCAGTACTATGAATTCATTTAATTGGATACATAATATGAAAATTAATACTGATTTCTCGGGACGACCTCAAATGATTCTAAAAAGAAGTTTAAATAAGGATACTAATGCTGCGGGTGTTTGGGATACTTTTCCTGGTAAATCTTTAAATTGATATACCAAAAACAATTTTTTTTTACATAAAATGAAAACTTAAAAATTAAACTTTTCTACATTTTTTATATGAATTAAATAGACCCATTTCATCCAATCGTAGAAAAATCTGCTGAAACAGCAATAGATGAAGAAAATTACCCGAATCGGAAAAAAAATAATCTCACTAGTAGAATAAATGAAATGAATGGTGAAAAGAAAAAACGACCAATTCTATCACCTCGAGTTATGGATGCTGTATTAACAACTGTAATGGGGTTAGCTGCCGTTGGTTTTGGTGGTGTATTTTATAATTCATGGCAAGTGGTGAAAACAATATATTAATATACGAAAAAAGAAAGAAACTTAATTTAATAATAATATAAATTATTCAAATTTATCTAGGTATGAATGGAATGAAGTTCACAAAGTAAAATTGGCATTCACGAAACCTTCTCCGTTACTAAAATCTAGAAGACAAGATAGTTTCATTAAAAGAGAGGAAATGAAAACTATTGGTGACTTTATAGCTGGTAAAACTCAGGGGAAATACTTTTTACTTGTAGGTGAACGAGGAACCGGAAAAACTCAATTGATTTTAAACGCAATGGAAAAGATAAATCAATATGGTGTTGTATTTTCTGAAGCACATTCGGATAGTGAAATTTTTAAAGTCAGATTGGGAAAAGCTTTAAATTATACTTATAGGGAGGATTATGTTGGTCAACTTTTTGCTAGAGAAGCTCCAGAACGAGGTAATATATAAAATTTTATAGTTTAATATATATAACAACTTCTATTTATGCCATATTATCTTTTGTTTATCATAGGTTCTGCATTACTTGACGTTGAAAAAGCCTTAAATATGGTAGAAGCTGTTGCTGTAAAGTATCGCAGAAAATATGGTCGGCCATTAGTTCTTGTTATCAATAATATTCATGCATTTAAAAATGATGAAGATGGTGAAGACCTGTTAGAATTATTACAGCAACGTGCTGAAGCTTGGGCTGCTACCAGGGTTGTGACCATGGTATTTAACACGGATGATTATTCAATATACGAACGCATGAGTAAAGTTTTCATTTTACATATTTTTTTTTTTTTTGTTCTATTTGATATGAATAACTAACCAAATTTCTTACATATAATTTATAAAAAAGAGAGAGATGCATCTAGATTGAGTGTTGTAAGAGTAAGTGAATTAAAACCTGAAGAGGCGGTAAGCTTACTAAAAGAAAGGCGAAAAGGAAAAGAACCTGAAGAAGAATTGCTAAAAATTGTTGAACGAATTGGTGGCCGTCTTTCTTCTATTGATAAATTGGCTAGAGAACCTCATATTTATGGTAATATTAACTATATATAAGTTATATATGTTGCGTCACTGAATATAACACGTTTATATATATATATTTATTTGTCTATATATAGAAACCGCTAAACATTTAGAAAATGAAGAACGAACTTGGATAATTAATCAAATAGGTCTGATTCCAGATTTTGAAGAAACTGCATTCGATGAACAAAAATATGCTTCATGTGCTTGGAAATTAATTAGAGAAATAGTAAAATCTCCAAATCATTCGATCCCAATAAATGATGGCAGAATAATCACTGGAAATCCAAAATGGATAGAAATGATGGATCATGATAATATTATTATGATAGATGAACATGAGAATATTAAAGCCGATTCAAAAATTTTACAAAATATATTTGAAGAAATTGTTAATAAAGAAGGATTTAACGAGTTGTTAGCAAATGTTTGTGATAGAGTTGAAGATGTTGATAAAGAACAAAGAACGAGGGAATTAATATGGAGCCAAAAGAATAAAATTAGAAAACCTTGGTTTTTTTGGTAAATATTAATAATAGATTTTAGAAAAAAATATATATAGAAGGCATATAGAATTTCTGGTTTTGTTGGTTAAAAAAAATTAAAATTACATATCAAATATATAGAGTCATTGGCATTTATTAGTTTTCATTTATTGGCTTTGTGAAAATATTAATGTTTGAGAATCGTATTCTAAATCACATTTATAGGTAGCATATTTAGACTAGACTTTTCTAATATCAAATTGGAGTGTCTGCATTTACAAAAATTGTTTTTCAATTCGCTATTATAGCTTTATAATTGTATTTGTGTCAATTACAATAAAAATAGACTACATTCTTACAGTTCTTAAGCTTTGTATTAGTAGTCTAATAAGTGGTTTTTTTCAAGAAACTTGTTAATAGATCATAAAAACTCGTTTCGTTATTCATCTTGGGTCGACTTATTAAGAACATTTATAAAATAATAATTAAAATCTTTTTATAGTTTATTTTATCGATAAGAATTCGAAATCAGCTGTGGTTAAATCTGTAGCTTAGGTAAAACTTGGAGACTTCATATTGGTTTTACTCTGGTTGAGAGTATGATTTAAAACTATTTGTCATTAAATCCTAATCAAAAATAAACAACAATATTACGAAACACTAACGCTAAGGCCATACAAACTTAATAAATCAGTTTTCATAACAAAATTTTCAAACGACTTTTAATTTTATTTTCAAAAAATTTTATATATAAAAAACATAAAATTTTTTATAGATTTTTTAAAAAAACTCACCCGGATAGTAAGTATACTTGAAATTTTTTTTTTTTTAGAGTTTTATAAATTTTGACCCGGCCGGGTTGTGAAAACCGATTAATTAAGTTTGTATGGCCTAATGGGATATTGTTCCGCTGCTTCACATGGTCACCAGTTGTTTCCTACTATTTTATTATCCTTTTTCATTACCTACTTCTACCTGATATCCGGTCTGTTTGACCTGCCACCCTGCTATCATTTGGTATCCAACATGTCCAGCTGTTTCAATTGGGCGGGCGGAGGAATTAACGAAAAGCTAGACTTGCGTCGAGATTAGAGATGGGCAAAGTCAGTTACATATTATTACTTAATATTATGTGAAATAGGTAATAATAAGTAATTTATAATAATTTGATTCTTAGCAGCAATTTTTCGTTCAATCTCAATTTTGATCATTCGCCTCCGACTGTTATCATGTATACATAATAAGTAATAGAATGTAATAAATATTTAATATTATTTAATATTAAGTAAGGGATAAGTCTTACATTTATAAATTTTTTCCCATGACCTCATACTTACCCAAATGTCATAACGTAATTTCATATCTTTAGTTATTCTAATATACTCTACTAATTATCCAGGTCTCTATATAAATAATAAATGTTTTACCAGTTATTGTTAAAATTTATTAATTTATTATATAGTGTAAAATAATTTAGCCGAATGAACAAAAAAGGATGTTCGCGACCATCCAGCGTAACCAATAATCGAGAAGCAGCCGCATATTATCAGTTTGTTCGATGTAGTTTGTTCAATTCGATGTATTAGTAATCAAAATTTAATATTGAAATGTTATGTGACTACGGCCTCTTACGCTGAAAATTTTGTCATCTTTTTTTTTCAAAGTTTCACCATGAATTGTCAGCAAAATTGTTAGATCATTATCACTATCCAAGCACATTTAGGGAGTTGCTTGAGAACACCTTTAGTTAAATCAATAATATAAATTAGAAAATGTTTCAACATAGATTTAGATCCTCAACATCTTAAAAAATTAATTATTTATTATTACTGAATTGGCTTTTTGAGCACGAGCTTCTGATAATGCTTGAGGCATTCTAAAAGATAAATCAGGATAGTTTTTTATAAAACAAGCCTACCAAGCTCTACCTGGTTCTTTGTTGGCAAAAAGATGATTGTGACATTCTTACAATACTCTACAAGTTGCTTCTTCTCATGGTTACTTAGGACTGTAGCAGGACCATGATAATTGTGATAAACATTTTTTACTGTATATCTAAGTGTTGTTTCTGAAATTCTAAACTTTGTAGCTGTAGCATTTAAATTAAGATTATCAGAGTTAACAAGTTCTTTTAGAGTAGCTTTAATTGTATTATAATAGTTTTTTTTAGTTAGTTTTAGATTTTTTTGGTTGGTTTTTTTCATCATTTTTGATTTTGTATTATTTTTTTGCTTTAACTTATTATTTATTTTAATAAATTGTATGAGTTAAAATTTTTTAATATATTTTTATTTTCTTGTTTATTTATTTGACTATTTTTATATATTTATTTTTTATATAATAGTTAAGCAAATATTTAATAAAAATAAAAATAAAAAAGGTCTGGTGATCTAATTTAAGTAGTCTGCCACACAGGCGATTAGACCACCTGATTGGTTCTACACTATGCTGCCATACCTGTAACCTACCTGTGAGTTACCTATTTAAACACTCTGTTCATTAACCCATACAGATCCAAACCTAACATCACTGCA
>CAJVPM010001745.1:0-11269 GCA_910592325.1 Scutellospora calospora | reverse complement strand
AGGCCTGTATAATTTGGTCTCTCTAGTATATTATGTTCTATTATAATTCTGTCTAGTCTTTGAGTTACTACCCTTACTACAGTCTTGCAGAAGGTTTTGATCAAGACTATTAAGCACACGTTAGATAAATTGAAATTCCAGTCTTTTCCTTTAGAAATAGAATACAGTTGACTTAATTTCTATTTAGCTGGTATTTCTCCTTCTCGAATATACATATTCGCAAGGTGTCTAAAGAGTTTTTGTACTGTAGAGCCTGCTTTTTTGATTAGTGGATAACTTATATCTGATAGACCTGGTGCTGATTTGGCCTGTGTTTTTTTGAGTACTTCTGTCCATTCCTTCTCAGAAATCTCACTCACTAGACTGTCATATATTTTCATATCAACTTTCTCCAAAAGTTTATAAGCTTTTTTCCATCACTTAGGTATGTTTGTGCTTTGAGTATTTCCTCTTCTGAATTGTTTTTGAAAGTGATCTCTCACTTCATTCAAAACTTCATTTTTTTGGTTCAGTAGGATTATATCAGAATTATCTTTTTTTATGACTCTGTCTATGACTACTCATCTAGAAGATCTCTTGAGTAAGCTACTAATTATATACTTGAGCTCTCCTTGTATTGCTTCGCAATGTTGCTCTACTACTTGGTTTATCTTTTCTAGTTCTTCTTTTTTCTTTGCTTGTTGCACTTTTGTATACATGATCTTTTACTACGTTTTGAGATCTTTGAGCCTTCTTTTAGACTATACCCTTTCTATGAGTTCTTCTATTTTGGTTTCATATTCTTCATTTAAGTACTTTATCTGTAAATTAATGTTAGTTCTATTTGTTTCAATGATTTGTTGACTAATTCCTGCTACACATTGCTGATATATTTTTCTAATTTTCTTCAAGTCTTTCTTTATGCTATCACTTTTATTTACTTTTTCCTTTGTCTTAATTCTCTTGAGTGCTACTTTCTTGTCTGGTAATATAGCCTTAGCATACTTAATGATGCTAGCTGATATTATATCCTACAAATCATTTTTGCTTATTGCTTCTAGTCTGTTTAGGTTATCTTTCCTTTTTCTGTTACTTAGCTTCTCTTCGAGTGTGTTGTCTAGCTTTGCTTTATAATCTTTCCAGTTTTCTTTTACAGCTTTTTCTAAACTAAACACTTATTTTTTGCCCTTTAGCCTTTTATCACAAGCTGCAGTTCTAGATTTTTTTATGATTTCTGTTGCTATGTTTGCCTTTACTATTGTATAGTCGCTATTTGTGATTGCATCTGACTTAATTATCTAGCAACTTATTAAGCCTTGTGCTAGATCTTTTGAGATCCAGATATAGTCGATTCTAGATTTGACTTGATTATTTGATTTGGTGAACTTCTTTTAATATTGGTATAATTTTCTAAATACATCTACCATATCTGAGTTGCTTAGCTAGTTCAAAAGAAGAAGTTTCTGAGTTTATTTGAAGTCTTCTCTGTTTTGGTCAAGATTCTTGCATCTTATATCATTCAAATCACCTATTACTATAATCTTTATAGCTTTCTTTTAGCAATTATAGATTCTTTTTATAACTTGCTATTGTATATCCTTTCTGGTTTTTTGATCATTGTGAGAGATATATACTACTATTACCTGTACTTTTTGTTTTTTGAATATAAAGAAGGCTTCTATACAATATGCATTGTTTCATTTTATTTGACCCAGATGCTTTTCTCATTTCTTATTCATAATTAATCCTACTTTAGACCCCTTTTTTTTGTTTTCATCTGCATCTGTTCAAATTCCTAAATAATCTTTGTATCTACTCATACTAAACTTGTTTTGCCTTTCTGTTGTATTAGTTTCATTAATCCTGATTATATCTATTTTCTCTTGTTTTGCCTATTCTAGAAGTATTTCCAATTTAACTGAGTTGTCTTTGATCCTATTAATGTTATGCGTAGCTATGTTTAATATCTGATAGTCCTTTAAAATAATACTTTTACTCTCTCCTGTTTTGTTTCTTTTTTCCTCTCTCCTTTCTAACTGAAGACAGTTTGCACCACTGTCTATTATCATTAGTTTAACTGGTATGCCTATTAGGAGCGATTAGGAGTGTCTCACTCTATATATTGAATTTTCTTCTCAAGGCTTCTTATGAGCTGCAGCATGTAGTCTATAGTGTTCTCATAGCTTTTATGTGATTCTTGAGGTGTTGTATTACTGCTAGATACTTCGCTAAGAGGAGCTCTTCTTTTCCCTTCTCTGATTTCTTTGCTTTTCTTTTTGGAGTATACACTTTTCTATTGGTATTCTATATCTGAGTTTTTCGTATCTGATACTTCATCTTTGCTTAATTCTGTATCTAAAGGGCTTAAACTCTACATATTTCAGTTATGACTTTCTTTGTATGTCTTGTTATAGTATGTTTTTCTTTTCTCTATCTCTATTTTTTTACTTTCTATTATTTCATCTTTCTCTTTTACCTAGTTGAGTCTAGTATTAGAATAAAATACTGCAAACTTTGTACTGTTTCTGTAGTCCTTTTCATTTTTAAAGTATATAATTGCACTTCTTTTACTATTACTATTAGAATTTCTAAAAATATATAATGCTTTAGCACCTGTACATTTTACTTGTCTTCATAAAAGAACTTTATTAGTGTCTTCTGGCAAGTTGAGCAATTTTTTGTTGAATATGTTGTATGCTTTCAACTTCTCGAGATTGCATTTTCCTACTGTAACCCTGACTAGTTGATCTCTCATGAAGAGCAAGCACTATGTTTTTGCTAAAACTCTTGTATTTGTTGTATTAGAAAAGAAGCTTACTTCTGCTCTTGTCTTACCACGTGACTCTTTAATCATTTCTATATGAGCTACTCTTCCTAGGTGCTGTATTGTTTCAAAGACCTGAGATCTTCTCACTTAGGTTAGTAAGTCCTCCCTATAAAAAAAAAATTGTACTGAATATATCATATTTTTGTTAGGCCTTATACGGGTTTTGTTCAAAATAGAAGCAATATTGTACAATACTTGTACCGATGATGAAAAATCAAAAAAATTAGGTTAATAGATAAATTGTATAAAAATGTACAGTAGTATAAATTTGTCTAACAATTGTATAAAATAATTTGTGTAGAAGCAATATTGTACAATAGTTGTACTGATGATAAAAAATCAAAAATTGAGCTAATAAATAAATTGTATAAAAATGTACAGTAATACGTATAAATTTGTTCAACAATTATGTATCTATCAGCGATTATAGTAATTATAAAGCTATACAGAATTTTTATTATAATTGTATTAGTTATATCGTATAAAATTGCTGAATAATTACAATTTTATTTATTGCATATAAGTTACTGCTATGAAATGTTAAATTTTTATACAGATTGTTTACAATTACTAACCGTATAAGACCTGTAATTTGACTAATAATTATGCAATGATAATTATATAAAATGTATGATTTTAATAGTTATGCAACTCCTAAATTATTATCATCATCTGCCTCTTTGTCTACAATATAAAATAACCTGTCAATTTCAACAAAGCCTACACAACGATCAATAGCAGATGCATTAATAAATGCATATGATCTAAATCGGCTAAATTTTTTTACCCCAACACTGTCTTCTTCAACAGTTGATGTCCACTGGATATAGGCTAACATTGCTTTAGACCCTTCAAATTCATAAAGTAGGTAATATTCAACAATAGCATAAAAATTTTGAATCTTAAATACTGATGGTCGCTTTGGATAGTTGGCATAGATATCTACCTCAATTTTAACCATAACTGTATAATTTACCCGTGACCAGTCTTTATTTCGACGAATCCACTTTGACCTAATATAATGACTATCCACAGTCCTAAGCTACCCATATTTTGTTCCTGTTTTGTTAAAAGATACAAGCTGCAAACCAGATACATCGGATATAGTAGAGAAATGTTGTTTGATTTTTCTCAACTCACTTGTGTTAAATTATATTGAGTTGAAGGAAAATAGAAGTCTTGACTATTTTCACCAGTATAGGCTAAATGTTCATCATGTATTTTGGGTGGAATTGTTGGAAAAATTTGATTATAGATTGCTTTGTTAAACTTCAAACAATTAAAAAGTTTATGTAAGTGAATGTTATTAATGAGATTTTTGTATAGATGTAACCTTGACTTTGTTAATAGAAGCAACATGCCATATACTCTTTCAATTGGATATTGCCATGTTGTGTAGCAAGGACCTGTTTGAAAAATACTTTCTGACACATGCAAAATATTATG
Organism: Scutellospora calospora; assembly: GCA_910592325.1. Lineage (NCBI taxonomy): Eukaryota > Fungi > Glomeromycota > Glomeromycetes > Diversisporales > Gigasporaceae > Scutellospora > Scutellospora calospora. The sequence continues at coordinate 7,017 of CAJVPM010001745.1, read as the reverse complement.
TATAGATATCCTCATTGTACTCAAACGTTCCGACTGCCCATGGTAATATTCATTTTTATAATGTGAATAAAATGCTAGAGGATACGATTGAATTTTGTTTAAATCATTATATGTTATTATTTGTTTTTGACATAGCCGAACTGCCTTCACAAACAATCCCCAGCCTTCATAATACTTTTTAGGCAACCATTTTTAAGAAATGGTAATGAATACATTGTAATCCAAGAAGACCATTCTTCAGCTTTATAACCATTATGATGCAAAGGAAAATTTCGTAATGGTCGACCTAGATTTGATGGAATAGTTTTTCGAACTAAGTGCATTTCTTTTCTAATTGTATCCCACGTGTCTTTGCTTAAAACGTATTTACTATTATTTAAATTTAGATCTTTAAAAAAAGAACCCATCCAATAAGCAAGCATATAACCAGCGATGTTCTCATAAAATAAATGCATAATGTCTACTGAAAATGTCTTTGGAAAATTAGTGCTGTCAAGATCAAACAAAATACTTCTTTTAGAAATACCACAACGTCTTATAGCTTGATTTTGTTCAAACTTAGCTTGCATATCTTAAATTTCTTGTATTTGTTTTTTGAACTCATTGTGGGTTCTAAGAGGTAAATTAGCTAGATTATAAATTTCACCTCCTTTATCTCTAGGTGGTTTGGTAGGATAATATACATGTGACGTATAAACACCTATTATATTACAGTAACGGCATCCTCTGTATGAATTATGCCCTGTGAGACCCATTAGTTTTGTAAGTGCAGGTGTATCACCTGACCAAGACAATACATGGCCATGTAATATAAATTTATCTTTACAGTTAACACTTGAATATTCTACTCTTTTTGCTAATTCACATAATTCAGAAATGGCAGGAAATAAGAAAGAGTTTAAATCTTTTGGTTCTTTAGGACCAGGTCTGACTGTAGAAATTAGAAGGTTTTCTTTTTTTACGCGTTGTTCTGGGGGCAAATTGGCGTTTATAAACAATAAAATCCAGCAATCATCAGTTTTTTGTTTAAAAATTTGAAACCTATTAATTGACGCCAATAATGCAATATTATGTTTGTCTTTAAAATACCCTTTCTCTACTAGATTCTTATAACATTGTCCATCAAATACATCTCCAATTTTTTCATTACAATAATCTGTTCTTGACGTATATTCTGAACGATATAATAGGTTCTGTGTTTGGGCTACATCCTGATATTGAATAACTACACGATCAATAATTGAAAAGTATGTGAATTGGTGACAAGACTTGTTTGTTTTATATTGATCCTGATAACACTCTTCTTCACAAAATGGGCATTTTCTAAGATTGCTAAAATTATTTGTATAGGTGCAACAGGAATTAATACACATATCTATCCATTTAGGTTTAAATGGGATTAGTACCAATAATTTTTTTTTAATTGATAAGCATATTTGACAAGCACACCAGACACGCGTCTTAGGCATTATATTAATTAGTTGGAAAAAATTAATTAAAAAATCAAAAATTTTTTCTTATTTATCTTGATTTGAATAAACTATACGTACATATTACATATGCATCACATTACTAATTGAATAAACTATACTGATATATACATACGTAAATACGTATATATTGAATTGTGTAACATCTTAATTTTTTTTCTATAAGAGTAAATTTCACCTTTTATGGTAATTAGAATCAAACCAAATTATTATCTATATACAATAGTCTATAAAAACAATAAAGCAAATAAGAATAAACAAAAAGCAAATGCAAGCGACGAAGAAAGATCAAACCACTCTACGACAGAACCTGATACCAGAAACGAGCAAGATTCAGATATGAATAATAAGGACTTTTCAGCCAATGAGATTTCAGTTTTACTTAAGCGACTAGAAACTTTAGAAAGACTTCAAGCCACCAATAATGAAAAGACAAAGAACTAAAAACTCAATACTAATTCAGACGATACTGATAACGAGGTATCTAAAAAAAAGGAAACACAATACTAAAAAAAAGAAAAGCCACAGAAAAAAAGATACCTTCAGTTCAGAAACAGAAAGTACTAGCGATGAAGTTTCTGTTCTATGATATTCATTAATCTTCGACTAATATTACTATATAATTTACCACAAAATTTGATTCTATAGTTTAAAAGTTAGTCCCTATTAAGAAGCTGAATGAATCAACGTATATTGATATTCCTAAAGCTCTCAAATTAGACAAAGCTATTTACAATGGTTATCGGGTAATAAATATATTTACTACTATCGTTACTGTAATAGTTTTATTTTATTTTTTTTTTTAATGATTATCCTAGAAATCACTTCATTTGATGATAATGGCTAAATATGAGAAAGAAATTCCAGAGTTCCGAAGAATACCAGAAAATGAAAAAAGTCAAATCATTAAAAGAGTAAGTAAACTTATATTTTCAATTGTTTTTGTTAATTGCCTTGAAATACTTAATCAAACGCTTATTTTAGTTCAAACGCAAAAATCCAAAGTTCCCTCCTACTTCTTGTGATTGGGCTATTAAACGAATGATGTGTGGAATAATTAATAATAAACGTATATATGTAAAAACACATTATAGCGTGAAAAAATATAGAACTAATCTGATTATTTTTAAACAGGCAATACTGAAAAACGAAAAAAAGGAGTTCGTTTGTCTTTTGATGACAAGAAAAGAAGGATGGGTAATAAAAAAATTTTGCAATTGTTAATTTCTATAGTATTAACTATTTTTCATTTATTAATTAAGGTTTATCTGCTGAAATAAACGATGCTACACGATCATCCTCTCATGTTTCTTTAATATCAAATGAAACTCCTGAAGAATTTTTGTCTAGTCTTAGACAAAATGTATGTAGAATAAGATGTTGAGTTATTTCACATAAAAAATGCTAATTTTATATTGTGTATTCAGGCTATTGAGCGGGATCAACCCTTAGAAGTTGTTGAAACCTCAAGTTCAGCAAATAATACGAAGAATGCTCGTTTGACTTCTTCATTTTGTGTTCTGTTAACTGTCCTTCGATGTCAAAATACCAATCACGAAATCCAAGATAAAGATCCAAATGATGCTATTGAATCAGCGGGCAAATCTAACAAGATGTCTCAAAATTCTGGCTGCCAACTACGTGACCATACTTCCAGGTATGATAGTTTATTAAATTTCAAAATAATTTATAAATAGTTTTATGGATCTATAATATTATATAAACAGAACACCTGCACGAACTGAAGAAAGTAACAAAACTACAAAAACTAGATGCATGGAAGATGATACTGAGCCTACTAAAGAACGATCTTTAAAAATGTCTAGTAAGGCAAAAACTAATAGTATGATATAATTATTTATGAATAATATTTATGTATATTAATAAATCGAAATTAATTCTAACTTTATTTGCAGGAAAAGCAAAAAAATATAAATAGATTCATAGAATTGACAGGAAGATTGTTTAATCTCTAAAGATATAGTGCAGATATGCTTGACGAATTTAAAAACAAATGCTTTCGCTGGTAATTAATTATGTGCGTGATAAAAACATGATTTAACAGTATATATATTTTATTTATCAGAATTTCAATTGCACAGATTTAGCATATTACATGTATGAAAATTGAATAAAATAATGATTATATAAGTATTATTTTGTGATAATAGTAAAATATATGTTGAATATAATCAGTTTACAGAATTTAATAATAATGTATATTAATTACACAACTCTATAATATTTATAAGTTGAAATTTAAATAAAATTATTCAAACACCTGTACATAATTATATAAATTATTGTTCAAAAAATTGTTCAGAAAATCGACTCCATTCCGAACATTTTTTTGAACAAAGATTGAATAAAACACTGAATATACAACTAAACAATTTTAGAATATTTTTAGAACATTTGTTACACGAACTTTTTTTATAGGGTATATGTTCATAATTATATGATACTTTTTTGATTAATAATCTAAATTTTACTATATTTAAATAAAAATTAGAAAATAATAATAATATTAACAAATTACTTACATTTAATTAAAGTTTTAATAATGAATTAATGATGAAATGCTAAAGAAAAATTTTTTAACTATATAATAATAAATTTATTTAAATATTTATTTTATACAAATTATATTAATAAATAATAAATGCTACCAAAAAAAAAACAAGATTTCAAACTTTGAATTTTCAAGCGTTGAATTGATTTTTTATAAATTCAAAGCCTGAAATCTCAAATACAAATAAAAGTTATGAGCTATATATTGTATATAATAGCCATGTATAAAATATTATGATTCATTGATATAGCTAAGTCTTTCTAAAATCTTAAGAGATTTTATCTATCTTCACTGTGTTTAACTTTCTCCAAGGGTTTTAGCTTTACTGGGGGTTGTGTAAGAGTTTTGACATTTTGTCAGAATTTTAACATTTCACCAGAATTTGACATTTTATTAAAGTTTCAATATTTTATTAGAGTTTTGACATTTTACTAGAGTTTCACTTTCACTAGGTTTAGTTTTGACTTTCACTATTTCCTAAAAATAGTTTTGTCTAACAATAGTAGGCTCAAGTGATAATACGAAGCCTCTAACAGATCAGGCCTTTTAAGATCATAAAATATATAAAAGCACAGACTGTCTTATTTACTGTAATAAAGAGGAGATAAGTTAATATCCTTCTTGATAAAGTAACATAAAACAATAATTTGCTTTCTTTAATCCTAACTATCATTAATACTTGAATCCTACCTAGTTAAGTGAAATATCATCATATCTTAATTATATTAACTATTAGAGCTAAACTGTGCACTGTTACTCACTCTTCCAATTTACAATAGTAACATATAGTGCTGATTGTATGAATGGATGAATGGATAGATAAATGGATGGATATTGTATCTCATATCTTCATCACTTTTAAAGACTTAAAGTAATGAATATTGCTATAACTTTAGGAAAATGATGAAAAACTCTAAAATTATATGACAAACATTTACTTTATTAATACTAACTTAATACTTCTGATTGATATATCTACTAAAAAAAAAAAAAAAAAAAAAAAAAAAAAAAATTTATTTAACCCAGAAGTAGTTAGCAGTTACTTGTCTTGCTTAGAAGTAGTCACTTTATAGTTAAACTCAAGAAAAAATTTGAGTTTAGAATTTAAAAGTCTTACTTACATATCTAAGTTGAATCTAAGGCAGTTCAAGCTACTAAACAAATACTGAGTTCAAAACTATACCTCAAGATCAAAAAGCCAAATACTGATAATATTATAATCAAAGCTTAGGATCTAATAGGCATATGATAAAGACCTAATCTATAAACATAACAATAATTAAAAAATAGATACAATAGTTAAATATAAGTATGAAATATATAATATAAAGATCTTTAATATTTAGTCTTGCTTCTATTATTAGCAAAGAAGTAAGGAAGATAAATTACATTAGTAAAATGTTAGAAAAGATCTGTCTTATTTGAGTTAAATTAATTTTGAAATTCTAATTTGAAGTAAATTTGGGATAACATGAAATATGCTTATAATTAACAATATACAGATAAACTAATAATTAGGTAGTGATTATAGTATGAAATACTATATCTATAAATTTGTTATAAATTAGAATAATATTAATATTTTGTTTAAATAGATAGTTATTTTTTTGAGTTATATTTTATTTTAATTTGTAATTTTTAGTTTAAGGCTCACAGGAATTCACCTTCAAGAAGAAGAATATATTAAAGTTTTAGTTTATATAAAGGCTATATAAGACTCAAGTAATAATATAAAGCTTTTAACAGATCAAACCTATTAAGATTATAAAATATATAAAACACAAACTGTTTTATTTAATAAAGAGGAAAGAAGTTAATATCCTTCTTAATAAAGTAACATAAAATAATAATTTGTCTTTTCTTTAATCCTAACTATTATTAATATTTAAATCCTACCTAGTTAAGTAAGTTATTATTATATTCTAACTATATTAACTATTGGAGCTAAACTATATACTGTAATTCACTCTGCTAATTTATAATAATAATAGTAGTAATTTTTCCTTTTATAATATATATATAGAAGCATATAATAAAAATATATAGCTTCAAATAAACATTTATAAAATTATATCTAAAAATATATTTTATATTAAATTTATTATATTTAGTTATTACTTATCTAATTTAAGTTGCAAGACTGTAAATATATATAAATAATAATATTTTTACACTAATTTTATAACTATTTGTTATTAGTTAAAATATTATTTGAAATAAATATAACTAATTTTAACTACTAGTTAATTAATCACTCTATTATTATAAAAATTTTTTTATATAAGTAAACTATTTTTTGAGATTAGAGTTAGAGTAAGCCTATATTAGAATTAAAGTATATATTTATATGCATAATTTGATACTGAAAACTTTTAATTAAAAGCTCAAAGCTAGTTTTTATAATAAAATTTTAAAATATTTACAATTTTTAATATTTTTCTTAAATTTTTTATATGTTTTGTTATACAAAATCCTGTGATATAATTAGTAAATCATATAAGGTAGTTAATTTACTAAGGAGATAAATTAGCAATACTTATTTGAAATAATATATCTAATATTTATCTTGTTAATTCATTTTTGTTTGCATCATAAAGCATATATTTTTTCAGTATGTTCTAGTCAATAGATATAATATAATTTAATTTTTTTTTTTTTGTTATTAAGGTGGCTTATATTGCTGAAAGAATTTTATTAGAATTGCATATAGAATATCTATTGATAGTCCCTACTGTTTGTAATTATATGAAGAGTATACAATAAGTCACATATACAACTTTAGTCATTGTCTATTTAAGTAGTCCACCGCACAGGTGATTAGACTACTCGATTGGTTCTACACTATGCTACCATACCTGTAACCCGTCTGTGAGTTACCTATTTAAACACTCTGATCATTAACTCATACAGATCTATCCTAATATCACCTTAACAACTAACCGTTTAAGCTAGCTA
>CAJVPM010001744.1:0-11270 GCA_910592325.1 Scutellospora calospora | reverse complement strand
TACACTATGCTACTATATCTGTAACCTGCCTGTGAGTTATTTATTTAAATACTCTGTTCATTAACCTATACAGATCTAATCTAACGTTATCACAATACCTAACTACTTAAGTCAGCTAGCTCATTACAGATCTATTTATTCAGAATGGCTTAGGTCCTCTCAGAATATATTATATCTAACATATTGTAGGTATCACAGTACTAGTTAACCTCAAAGCATACCTACTAGAGTAGTTTGTACTCATTTTACAGATTCACCTAGTTTAGATCCTTGTAGATATTTGTATAACTCTAGTTCCTACTATAGCTCTCCACCAGTTTTCTGTATTCTATCTTCTTGGATGTTTTATAAGGTAAATTCTTCCAATTCAGTTAGCTGCCAAGCCAGGTTAGTATTACTGATCCTCCTTGTGGAACAGATTTATATGCATCTAACTCAATCTGCATTTTTTAATAATAGTTTCTTTTTTGGATCAAATATTAGCTGATATGACTATCAAAGGCTATACTACTTTACCAACTCAGAATTTCTAGTATGCAGGTCCTCTGCTTGTAGATCCTATCAAGATTTATTCGAATAATGTTATGTCTCACCAAATGCCTTGTCACATTTCTAATATCTGAATGATATTAATATAATGTGATTTATAGAGTTACAACTCCAGAAATAGATAGGGTTTACTATAAGTTAAATACAAAGGTTCAGGTAATTATTCAAATTTGTTAACAGTGAGATTTAAACTCTAGACCTCTTGTATAGCGATCTGGCAACCTAACCACTATACTAAGATCACCAGACCTTTATTTTTGTATTTTAAAAAAGTAAATCAGAGCTGAATAAATACAAAATATAAGCAAATTTATCTATGTTAGTAAAAAGAATTTTTTTTTCTACTTAGATGATCTTATTTTTTATTTTATTAAAAAAATTATCATAAGATAATATAAATAATATAAAAATATTTTTTTTTTTCCTTTGGCAGTCATGCTGCAACTTTGTGATTTATTAAGAATTTTTAAGATATAAATACATATATCCTATTCTATTCTCTAAGCTAATGCTAAATAATCTTAAAAGTACGACTAACTTAGTTATCATTTAAGACACTTATGTTCGACCTGCTATAACAGAACTTTTCTCTTCCTATATACTTCCTCTGTTTTAAGATTTCAGTAATATAGATCTATGAGTTGGAGCCTGTAATCTGTCATAACTCTGCCTCACAATAGAGCTTCACTAATCTGATAACACTTTCTCGTAGGGAAGAGAAAAATAAAAAAAATATATATAAAAAGGGGTAAGAAAAAACAAAAAACAAAAAGAAAATGATAACTAATACTATAAGGAGTAAAAAAAAACTAAACTAAAAAGATCCTAAAAGAAACTATCACTAGGAGGAAAAAACTAACTAACCAGGAGAAAAATTTTTACCTAGACAGAAAACTAAACTTTATAGAAGCTAGAGTAAGATGTATACTTTAATCTGTATGAGATATAAAAATATTGTATATAGCTTCAGAATGTTGCATTTCTGTAATTAATATTTCAATCTAATTAAATCCATCTGAGTTATCATGTGTAGTGCTAGACTTAGTCACGTATTTGTTGTGTTCCTGTTTTGCTATGTTACAACTTGTGATTTCTTAAAATAGAAGAGATAAATATTGCTGATCTTTTGATAGAGATAAATCTAAATCCCCACATAGTATAATTAGAAAAAGAAAAGCTAAAGGAAAGCAAAATATTGTAGACCAACTATTAGTTTGTATCTTAAACTTGACTTGCTGAAGTTTACATAGTATAGTTCAACTTGAATAAAATATAGTTGAGATCCAAATAATAGTTTTTTAGTATTAGGTGAGCTCTCCCATCTACTTTGGTTCTAATACTTATTTCTCAAGCTTCTAAGCTTCACAGAAACCTCACCTGTTAACATCTATTTTAACTCTTTTTTAGTTGTACCTAGTTGCAGTCTTTATGTATAGGTTAGCTAGAGTAAAGAGTTTTGGCTATATTTTATCATTGTTAGCTATAACTTTTCTGTAGGTCAGTGTATTGTGTTGTTGGTCTGAGTAATCATCGAAAAGAGTTGTTTTTTAATAAATAACATAAAAATATTATATCTTGATATAAAGCTTTATTACTTTTCTTATTGCAATTTTGAACTAACTTAGCTAATTAGATAATACTTAAGTTTGATTTGCTGCAAAAGTAATTATCTTCTATTAGTATTATTCTAACTAGTAGAAAAGATACTAATAATCAAAAAAATAATTTCTAGTTTATATTAAAATTCTAAGTTCTTTCTAATCTAATTTATACTAAACTAAAAGTTGTTAATATCTAATTCCAAAATAGAAAAAAATAAAAAATTAATACAAATAATAAAAAATAAAAAAGCTATATACTATAAGAATATAAGCTAAAATAGCAATAAAAAATTTGCTAATAAGTAAAAAATCTTGCTATTGTCATGCCTATAATTTTCTATTTCTTTATTTTTATTTTATTTTATTTTATTTTTTTATTTTTATTTTTTTTACTTTATATAAATACTATTAGCCAAACTTTTATTAGTATTAATAGTAAGTAAATGATATATATTATGAGAGTATAACTAGCTATATATACAACTTTAGATTGTCTAATTTAAGTAGTCTGCCTGAAAGTTCTACACTAGCTGCTATACCTGCAATCTATTTGAAGATTACCTATTTAAACTCTCTAGCCCTATGACACTTATCTATATTCTATCCTTATTTTACTAAAGTTTGCCAACCCTATGCTACTTCTCTTTTTAGAAGATATCTGAGCTGATATTAGTTCACAAACTTTATGATTCAGAGCTTAGACCCTATTACAAGATATCCCTTCACCAACTCTCTAATCGATAGAGTGCTATGGTACCTAACTATACTATGCTATATCCTAATTTAGCTTGCATATACCTTGTTCAATATTTGTACAAACCCAGTTTCTCTATAGCTTTCCACCAAGTTGGTTATCTGTACCTCCAAATATCACATGATATAGACCCTCTCAAATCTGATTACTACTCAGATTAGTGTTGCTAAAAGTTATCTGTACCTCTAGATATTATACAGAACAGATCCTCTCAAATCTAGTTAGCCACCAAGCCAAGTTGATATTGTTATATGATTTCATATAACAGACTTATACGTATTTATTCCACTGATCTTTTCATATACAAGTTCCTAATAAACTTACTTGCATCCTAGTTACTAATCTTTTCGTATGCAGATTTTCCTTCCTAGATCAAATGTTAATCAGTATAATCATTGAAATCTGAACTACTTCATCTAACTTAAGATTTCTGCTATGCAGGTCCCCTGTCTATAGATCCTATCAAGATTTATTCATGTAATATTATATTTTTCAGGTACTCTGTCATACTTCTAATATCTGAATAATATTGGTGCAATATGATTTACAGAGTTACAACTCTTAGAAATAGACAGAGTTTACTGTAAGTTGGATACAGATATCTAGATAATAATTCAATTCTGTCAACAGTAAGATTTAAATCCTAGACCTCTTGAATAGTAGTCTGATAATCTAACCATTATACTAAAATCACCAGACCTTTTTTTATTCATTAAGTTAAATATATATTTAACAACAATCTTCTAATTTTAACTAATATCATATCTCTAATTAATAAAATTAACTAATAACAAAATCTTAATATTGATAACCTTCCTCTCAATAATAATAAAATTCCAACATAGCTTAATAATATACAAATATATTAGAAAACTTTATATAAAGCTTGAGAAACAGAAAACTCTATATATATCTATTAACAGATTAATATAGCAACTAAAAAAAGATGTTTAGCTCTTCAAACATAGCTAACAAAAATAATTTATAGTATTCTTAATAGGCATACTAACAAAGTTTTTTTTTAAAACTTTAATACAAATACAGATCTAACTACTAATTCTAATCTTATCAAAAAAAAAATTAAAAACTATTTTGATCAATAAACTGAATACAAATCTATTAATCAACAAATTTTTGACTCAATTTAGAAAAACTACTACAAACCTAGTTCTTCAATTAACTTTTTTTACTACAACAATATTCTTGATACTATTACAACAAAAGAAATTACTTAAACTTTCTTAAACCTTCCTAATAATAAAGCATGTAGTCTATTAGGCATTAGTTATAAAATATTTAAATATGTAGGTAATCTGTTTTTGCAAATAATCATAATTTTGCTTAACAGATACCTAATATCTCAAATAATTTTTAAACAATGAAAAGAGTGTTATATCTTTTTAATTTCAAAAAAATCAGTATTTAATAGTAACTTATATAATACTAGACTAATTAACTTCATCAAATATATAAAAAAACTTTATACAAAAATTCTTATAAACTAGCTTAATACCTCTTTAATGTCTAAACAAATCTTATCACTACTCAACTATATTGCTCTTCTAGGAAATAGTACTTCTACTTCAATATATATCCTTAATAATATTATTAAGAATTTCTATACAACAACAAAGAGCTTTAGCTACTATTACAGAATATAAGCAAAGTATATAACTTAGTTAAAATAAACTTACTTTAAAAAGTACTTGCAAGAATTCAACTCTTACTACAACTTATTTAAATAATACTCAATCTACTCTTAGACTATTCTAGCAAAATTATTACTAACTTTGAACTTATACAATTCTATATAGTTAAAAATAGAATTGACTAAGAAGAAACAATTATATCTCTCTTATAGCATATCTATTATGATTTTCTAATAATCCAAATTGCTAAAATATATAAAGATTATAATCTGGAAGTTTCATAGACTACAGACTTTAAAACAAAAATCACTAAGTAACTTCAAATATCAATATCTGTTCTTACATTTATAGATAATATACAATAGATAGCTTTTTTAAAAAATAAACTTGAACAAATCTTGGAATTAGCTTCATCCTTCTTCACAATAGTTAATTTAAAAATTAACCTACTTAAGTCTATTTTTAGTACTAACTCAAAAGCTTATCATCTATTAAATTTATTTAACAAACAATCTCTCTACAATCTAAAAATATTTCTTTTAAATTTTTAGGATATTGGTTTTTATCTAACTACTAACAAATCTAATAAGTTAAACTAATTATTCAAGAATCTCAAAATCTTATTAATATATCTAAAACTAAACAAATAACTAATAAACAAGTAGTTTATATTATAAATACAGTTATTATCCTAACCCTTAAATACTGAATTTATAATATTGTTCTATTAAAAACAACTTGTGAACAAATACTCTCTATATATTTAATAACAGCTAAACACAAATCTAATTTTTCTTAAAACATCTCTAATAGTATTATACTCAACTATAATATCTATAAAATTAAAAATATATAGGACATACAACTTCAACACTATATTTTAAAATTTTTACTCTGTTTTAATAACCTAAATCTTCTAAGAACAATAACTAAAATCTATATTCAATAATTACAAAACAATTTGTAGTCTACTTCAAATATTCTTTACTATTTTAATCTTATTATTATTAGAAAAAATAAGTACTCTACTAACTTTATAATAATTCAATTACTTCAATATTTAAATATACAAATAGATGTACATAATAGTATAATATAGCTCAAATACCTTTACTTAAAGGATGTAAGCTTCAATTTGATGAATGGTATAAAAATTTCTTTAAAATTTATAGTTGCCAATTCCTCTGAATTAATAAGGAAAAAACCTACAACTATCTCAAATACCAAATTGTACAGCAATTTGCAAAACTCTATAAAGAATTATTACTACTTCACTATAATATTAGAGAAATTTACTCATTACAGGACTGTTTGAAAAAACCAGAAAACTAGTATTACTTTATATCTATACATGTGATTATATATCACAAAACCTATACAAATTACTTGCTTCTAAAATCGAATACAACTTTGATAATATTAATAAGTATTATTTTAAAGAATCCTTCAAATATTTTTCTACTACTAAATAGATTAATATTCTATTAGATTTAACTTTGTTTAACAAAGGTCAATCTAATGAAGCTTCATTTCAACAATCCACTTCTCTAAACTTATTCTATACTCTTGCTAATAGTCATAATAAAAAACTTTCTAATACTAATTATACTAAAGCAAATTCTAAAAGAGAAAACTTCTTTTATAAAGTTTTCAAAGCATTTTTAGCAGCTGCTACAAAAAATAAGGAAATTAACAATCTTTCCTTGGATAAAGCTAAAGAAAAACTTATATCTCAACCTATTAATACTCATTATCTTGCTAGAGTAATTGCATATTACTTAATTCAACAAACTCCAACTATTACTATTCCAGAAATTTTTATATAATACAAGACAATATTCTATTCTGAAGCTGAAAAATATCTTAATGACAAGTTTAAAATAGGATTTAATAATCTAATTCAACTTAAAGAGTCTCTCTTCTTTAACAACTAATCTACTAAGCCTGAAGTAGATATGAAAATTGATAATCTTTTCACTGATTATGAAGTTCTTAATAAATCCTTAAATAAGGCTTATAATACACTATTAACTACATCAGAAACTAAAATCTCTCTTTTTCAATAAGTTCTTCTGTAAAAGTCATAAATGCAACTACTGCCTTTAAAATACTGATATTCTCTACTAACTGTAGGCTATTTTCAAAGGAGAATGATGGAAGTAGACAGATAGTTAAGCCTATTTCTGTGGAGAACCAAGTATATGTTAGTTAGATTTAATGTATAGAGCAGGTTTTGGCAAACTTTGCAACTGTGAGAACTGGGTATATAGTGAGCATTTCTATAGAAGACTCTTATACAACTTCAGTAACCACCCTCTTATCAAATACTGAAGTTACTTATTATAATCAATTTTTCTATAAATACAATTATTCTACTCTTAATTCAAACTAAACTATTAGATCATTTATCCAATATTTAACTAAATTTAATCACAAACTTTTCTTTAAAATCTTATATAATCCTTTGCTTAAAGAAACACATATTTATATGAATATTCTTGATCCTTTACTACTACAACATACTATACTCTATCCTACTAATTATTCTAAATTTTTTAACTTACTAATTAGATCACAAACTTCAAACAACTCTCTACTACTTAATATTGCTACATATAATATTAAAGAATATAACTAACTATTAAAAAGAAAATTATAGAAAGAGTATTATCTTACTCATAATTTACATATCATAAGTTTTACTGAAACTAAAATATCAGCTCAACATACTTTACTTCAGTTTTTTAATACAAAAGACTTCTCATACTTTTGGGCTAACTCTAAAACTTCTGCAAAAGGTACTTGTATCATAGTTAATAATACAATTAGACTACATATACACAATATTTACACATATTTAGGAGGAGCTATTTCTATTAACTTCTTCTTTAAAAACAATTTTAAATTTCGAATTATATCAGTTTACTTATCTAGTACTAATCCACTAATTAGACAAGCAACACAAAACAAAGTTATCCACTAGACCTAGGATACTTTATCTAGTAATTTACTTCTTATTATTCTAGAAGATTTTAATTTGGACACAGAATATCAAGCTTCTTATTCTGCTAAAACCAAATTATTCTCCTATTTACAAGGCCAAAATATATATAATTTGGCTGACTATACTTTAACAAACCAATATATATAGCAGAGTAGCTGCTTTAGTAGCTGAATAGACTATATATAGACATACTATTCTACTATACTATACTTCCTAAATTTTATACTTACAAATTCTAAAACTATATCTAATAGTGATCACCAAATCCTTACTTTTTCATGATTTTTTCCTTTTGCTCTCCAAAATAGGATTAGATACAAAAATAATATTTGATGTAGAATATTTGACTATAAGTCTATGAATTCTAAACTATGAGAAAAATTTACAAACTCAGTATCATATAATCTGAACCAAAACAAAGTATTTACAAGTTCAATTCAAACAGAATTACTAGAAAACAGTTGGAACAAAATACAAATAAGTATCTCTAAAGTTGCTTTTTTAAAAATTCTTAACAAAAGATTTAAAGCCTCTAATTTCTAATACCAATATATATCTAAAGCTACTAACTTGTATCAGGACTTTAAGGCTCTAGGAAGTATAATTCAAACTATTAAAAAAGTTATTAATAATAATTTACTTATACTAAGTCATATAACTACAACAATTCATCAGCTCAATACTAAACATGAATTTGAAATTCTAGTATCTCCTTTATCTTTACAACATTTGGCTGATTGAGTTGTTATTACTAAACAGTACTAGAAAACTTTTTATCATACTTGTAACTTAGAAAACAATAAAGCAACTCATGAGTAGATCTAGGAAGCTCTGAACAAATGTTATGATAATATTTAAAAGAATCTAACAAAAATAATAAATAGCATACTAAATAGACACAAGGATCTAGTTAGATTTTATAATATTAAAACTAACAATAGTCTTATTACAGAATCTGAATTTATTAAACAAATAATTCAAGATCATTTCTTTAATTAGACAGCTCCTCGACTAATTAATTCTGATATTTTTAACTCTGATTAGATTATAGAATATACTTCAAAATCTGATATTCAAACAAACTAGTATTCAGATATCCTCTAACTAATACTAACTGATAAAGTTCAACAAACAATTAGCAAACTTCCAAATAGCAAAGCATGTAAACCATTAGGAATTAGTTATAAAATGTTCAAATATGCAAGCATACTCTTTTTATAACTCATTACTGAACTTTTAAATGAATGTTTAATATGACAACAAATTTCTAAATAGTAGAAAGATGGCTGTATCTTTCCAATATCTAAAAAACTATCATTTGATAGAAATCTCTTAAATACTAGACCAATTAGTCTTATTGAACATGTGAAAAAACTTTATATCAAAATATTAACTAATCGATTTAATATTATCCTAACTAAATATAATATACTATCCCCTTTTAATTATATTGCATTATTAGATAATAGACTAATATACCTATTAATATTCTTAACAATATTATAGAAAATATAGTATGCAACAAAAAAGAACCTTAGCTTCTATCTTAGGATATGAGCAAAGTAAATGACTCAGTTAACTTTAATCTCTTCAAACTAGTTCTTCAAAGAATCTAATTTTCTAAACCTCTTATAAATATTTTATTCAATCTTTTTCTTGATCAAACAAACAAAGTTATTACAAACTTTGAATTAACAAATTCATATCAGGTTCAAAATAGTATTAATTAAAGAGAAACAATAACTCTACTTCTTTAGCAAAATTATTATGATTCTCTTATATCTAAAATCTCCGAAGAAATAAAAGGCTATCAACTATCTACAATATGGTCTGAAAATATATGACAAACTAAACCAAACAAAACATAAACTAATACATCAGTTTTGGCCTATATAGATGATATATTTTGAATTGCAAAAACCAAACTATAGCTTAATAAAATAATTAAGATTGCTATATTATTTTTCTTAATAGCAAGCATTCAAGTCAATTCAAACAAATCTATTCTAGTTTCTAATACTATAGACCTTTACAGTATTCAATTTATTAATTCTACTATTACACCTATCTTTGCAAAAATACTATTTAAATTTCTTAGTTGTTAGTTCACTTTAAATAACAACCAAAAAGCTCAAATTAACTTAATATCTAAAGAAACCTCCTCTCTTGCTGATATTTTACATACAAAAAATATTACTGATAAACAAGCTAGTTATATTATAAACAAAGTTATCATTCTAACTCTAGAATATAGATACAAAATATTGTTATCTCTTTAACAATATGTCAAAACATTTTCTCAAAATACCTTATTTTTGCTAAATACAAAGCAAATTATTCTAAAACACTTCCAAACAATACTATACTTAACTATAATATTTATGATATTAAAAATATCTAGGATATTTAATTACAATATTATATAACTAACTTTTTATCATAGCTTAACAACTCTAATTTATTAGAGATATCTATACAAATTCAAGTCTAACAATTACAAAATATTTTATGGTTCACTACAAATATTCTTCAATATCCAAATCCTATAATTGAATGACCAAACAAATATATAACAACTTACAAAATTATCAAGCTTTTTAATATGCTTAATATAGTTATTATAGCTAATAATAACTATTAGTAGCCTAAAACTTATCAATACAAAGCATATCTACTAGAACTAATACTTAACAAATATCTTCTCTATATAACATTTAAATAATAGCTTTGCAGAAAAAATCTTATGTACTTAGACTAACTTACAATATCTGAAAATAATACTCTTCTAAAATAGCAACATATTTTACCTTAACTACAATATCTTTCTAAAGAAAAACAGCCTTTGTGGTTTTTCTTTTTAGAAAAAACAATTACTACAAACTCTTATACTAGAGAGATTATAGATTTATTATCTTTAAACTCTCCTAATCCTTTTCTTCTAAGTATAGACCATTTCAGGACCAAAAAACTATGGATACTCTCAATAACTAACAATCAAATTAGTTTAGAAAAAGCTTATAAATTCTTCTCAAGTAATAATACTATATCAATAACTCATTAGACTACAGACTATAATTCAAGCTATACAGCCTACTATCCAAACTATCCTATTAACTATATACTATACTCAGATTGTAGCTTATACTCCAACTGTATTAAAAACTTATATACTATCTATATATCAGCTACACATAGTACTAAAGTTTAAGCTAGACTTTTTACTAACAATCTTTTAAATAAATTGAAGCTAAATACTAATCTAACAGATCTAATTTATAATCTAGCAATTAGATATCCACTAACTATTCCACCTCTTCTAAGTATCAATTTGAAAAATAACTATATAGCTGAAATATTCAAATCTAATAAAATTTTAAAAACTTTACAAGATATTGCTAAACAAAATTTGAATCAATAAGAGCTTATATTCTATACTGATAGTTCAGTACAAAATATATGCACAGATTAATGCTTTATGAGAATTAGCTAGGTTCAAATTTTTAACAACCAAGTAGTCAAAACTTTTGCAGCACAAATCAAAACTTAGCCTTCATCTTATAAAGCAGAGCTTATTGCAATACTTTCTGCTATAAGTACTTCACCAAAAAATTGCAAATTACAAATCTTTACTGACTCATAATCAGTAATTTCTAAATATAACAAAATTCAACAACAAACAACAAACTACAATACCAAAACAAAATACAATTACT
>CAJVPM010001743.1:0-11272 GCA_910592325.1 Scutellospora calospora | reverse complement strand
TTACAAAATTTTACTAAATATTATATGCATTTACATTCTTTTATTCCTAATTCAAAAGAGATTTCTATAACTAAAGAAGAAATTTGGGAATGATGTACTAAAGAAGTTTATGAATTTTGTTATTAGAATAAACTTAAACATCTTTGAGCATATTTATAGCAAAACTGGTATTGTGGTAAACTTTTGAAGTTGTAGGCATAATCTTCAATACCTGATCAAATTTGTATTTTTTATACAAATATATTTGTCAAGTCTCATTAGAAAGTTATTAAGTATAATTATTTACTAAAATTCTTCAGACTATGACTTGATCTTATAATTTACATTATTATTTTATGAATTATTCTATATTACTAACAACAAAATTATAAATATTTTTCTAGGTATAAAGATCCTTCATAGCATAAATATTTTAAAAAGGAATAGGTTTTACTAAAAAAAAACCTTATAATACTAATAATACATATATAACTAATACTAAAAAGTGGTTTTGTAATTTTATTAGATTTTTAATGAACTAATTTGTTTTATGCAAGTATTTAGTCTAATTATCTTCATTTACTACTAGTTTAGCATTTTTTTGTAATATCTAATAACAAGATACTTATCTATTGATATTTATAGCAAGTTAGCAAACTTGTATTTAATTATCAATTAATACTGATACTGATATAGTATTATCAAATAATATATTGAATAATTCTTTGTTAGGTAAAGATTAGTATGTTCAAACTTATGCAATTTGATTTTTTTTTGTTACTAAATCATATAAGTTTGAATATTAAAATAAATACAAATATTAATGATTAAATATTTATTTTAAATTAGATATATTGAATAATATTACTGCAAATATAAATGATAATTCTAATTAGCTTTTTGAAAAATATAATTCAATTTTACAAAATGCATTATCAATTGTACAAGAACAACAAGAAATCATAATTTTAAATAGGCTCAGGATGTTAAAAAAAGCTTTGAAAATATTAGAAAGTTGGTAACTAATATCAAAACATATAAAAGAAGAACAATGAATCTAAGAACATAGAAGGATAATAATAAATATACTATGTATTTACAATTTTAAGGTATTTAAATTTTATATCAACAATGAATAAAAATTGATATGATTTATTAAAAACTAACTTTAAATTTTAAATTTTAATGAATTTAGGATCAATTATAGCATAAATAATATAGCAAAACTATCAATTCTTAAGAGCTAAATGCTCATATATTAGCTTTCACAACTTTGTGATTAATTAATATCTAACTGTAAGTAGGAAAGATAATTATAGTTTAACTTTTTTTAGAAAACATTTCAAAATATTCTTTTGTATAGAATTTTAAAAAGAGAACTTTTAAGTTTGTCTTTTTATTATTCAAATTTTAATAATATGATTAAATTGTTTAGAGAAAAATACTAAAAATAAGCAAGTTGGGATTTTATTGTTAAGAATTATGAATTAAAATGTGTAAAGAGGCAATTCTTTATTGCTTTGCAACTTCGGGAACTGTTAGTTTCAAACTCTAAATATATATTTCCTGATCACTTTGTAAAATTTTAACTTTAAGCAAAAATAACTCGACAATTACCTGACTAAATTAAGTGAATTTTTTATTATTTGAATTCTACTATTTTTTTTGAATTTAAACAAAAAAATTTCATCGAATTTGGTCAGATAGTTGCCAAGTTATCTTCGATCAAAGTTTAAAAAAAAAAATACAAAAACGTAACTTTCAAGTTTTGAGAGAAGATATCTTGACAATCACCCTAGCCAAATTCGATGAAATTTTTTTTGTTTGAATTCTATAAAACAATAGAATTTAAATAAAAAAAAATTTAATCGATTTCATTAGGTTATTAGCTATATATCTTCGATAAAATTTTAAAAAATTCAGATCTATCAAAATTTTTAAAGTTTCACTAAATTTTTTAAGATTTGAGCAAAGATAACTCGACAACGATCTGATCAATTTCAGTAAAGATTTTTTATTTGAATTCTATAATTACAAAGAATTCAAATAAAAAAAAATTCACTCAATTTGGTCAGGTAGTTGCCGAGTTATCTTCACTTAAAGTTTTATTTACCACTAAGTACGTATGAATATCAAAGTGTTCTTGGGGTAGTTTAGAATCTCCACATAACCGTCACTTTTTTTCTGCGCGGCTAGGGTAATAATTTA
This sequence comes from Scutellospora calospora, assembly GCA_910592325.1. Classification (NCBI taxonomy): domain Eukaryota; kingdom Fungi; phylum Glomeromycota; class Glomeromycetes; order Diversisporales; family Gigasporaceae; genus Scutellospora; species Scutellospora calospora. The sequence continues at coordinate 9,085 of CAJVPM010001743.1, read as the reverse complement.
CGGGGGAACCTGACCTGGTCACGTTACGGGTTTCTTTGGTTAACTAATTTTTTTAACCAAAAAAATTGCCAATACAAATCAAGATCTCAGAAATTAATATAAAATTTTTATTAGATTATTATCGTAGTTATAAGTTTAGAGTTAAGGTTAAATTTGAGTTTGGAAAATTCCATTAAAGAGTTTTATTTAAAAAGCAAAGCAAACGAATTAGATATAATATTTAGTAAAATTTTGTAAGCAAATTTTATGACTTTATTGGTAAAATTCATTAGTTGTTTTGACAAAATATAGCCAATCACTTTAAAGTCTTTTTATAAGGATGTCGATTTAAACAGTCAGTGTTTTTGTAAAAATTTTGTAAGAAATCGACAAGAAATTTTGAAATTTAGTCGAATAAGTAATTAGTTTTATATAATTCATTGATTTATTAGGAACCACGAATTCATAATTCCAATTCTTTGAAGTTCAACTAGAATTCTAACATCGTATAAAATCTTGGCAATTTAATATGATCTTATCATCGAATTGTGAATTATAATAATAAATTCGAAGATTATGAATTGTGAGTTTTAATAATAAATTCGAAGTTTATGAGTTGTGAATTTTAGTAATAAATTCGAAGATTATTTTGATTGGTGGTTTGCTTTATCTCTAATTACGCGTGAGTCACATTTATTGTATAAAGAACCCGGAAAGCTGGATGGGGCAGTTAAGGGAGCCAGCAAAAAATAATAATAATAATAATAATAAAATAATTTAGATTTTATGCTTATATATGCATTTGTAACTATTCTTCTACCAATAGAGTAAATACTTATACTCCGATTGGTAAATTAATAAAAAGGAATAAGGAACACAAATTTAATGTTAAGTTTCTTTACCTAGATAAATTATGACATCAGGATTTGCAGAAACAGTATTTACTAATTTGGTGAATAAAATTCTTTGTTTCCGTATATAATAACAAAGAAATAACGAAGAAAATATTAATAGAAATTGAGATACTGTATAATTAATTTAAACAAATAATTTTCTTCTATCTTTTTATGCATAAAAGTTTCGGTACAAAGCGTAATCCGCAGTTTCTCCAAGTTCAATCGCTTACCTTCTTCTGATACCGGGAACAGAAGTCACATTTAAGAAAAGTTGTCAAATAAGGGATACATGTTTCAAAAATCTGGTGTTTCATATTTGTTTTGTTTTCTTTTAGGTTTCGAGTAACATTTTTTAATTTGACTGTTAGCGAGTATTTCCAGATTTCTAAATACGGAATTAAGACGTTTCACATGTAATATATCAATATTAAAGAACAATTTTCACATTATCTGAAGATCATGTAGTGAAGACGATTTTGATTGGTTTCAAATGTACAGAAGTCGACAGTGAATTGTTATCTTATTTGCTATACGCGGCATATTTTTTCTTGATATTTTTTTCATTATTTGGACTAGGATTGTTTTTTTTTTTTTTTTGAATATTTTCTAGGAAATTTAGAATTTGGAATATCGTTGTTTGCATTTCAGGGAAAACAGCGAATAAATTAACATTAATATTTATATTATTGATCCGATTATTAATCATGATTTTAAATGTCAAATACGACCAGCATTTTGCCGATTTTTTTTGCTCCGGCATTGATATTCAGGTTTGAGTTTCATATAATACGTTTGCTAAGACTGGAATACTGGAATCCTGAAATAGCGTTTACTTACAATTTTGAGTTTAAGTTTTATTTAAAAAAATTCAATCGATTATTTTAAATTCATCCGTTGCTTCTTTTAGGTTTTTTTTTTTTTTTTTTAATATCAAAATGTGAAATTTTGAATTCAAGCTAAAAAAAAAAAAAAAAAATATTTACAAGTTCAATTTATAATTGCGATTTTATTTAAGGAGAAATACTGCTTTTAAAGCATCATTTTTAATTTGGGTCACAAATTAAATTAGAAATACCTTTATTGGTTAATTAAGCCCCACGGGCATCGCATCCTATTTGTTTTTTTTTCGTTGTGCGCATGTATGTACGTATGTATGTGCGTACGTAAGCGGATTACTTTTTTATTTTAACGGGTAAAGTCATATTTGCAAGTTCTTTGATTTCTATATAAATGCATTATTTTTGCAATTCTCATTGTGTTACTTCTTAAGGCATCGTAAGACGAATTTTTTAGTATATCGATTATATGATGTTTATTGTTTATATTCTAATTAATTATTATTTAAATTTTTTGTAACTGAATATAACAAAGCTTTAAATTTTACTTATCTGTTATGAATTTATAAATGTATCTATAAATATGGTTCTACCGGCATTGCTTATTCTGTTGAAGTGTGATTGAATGCTCCCTGATTCCCCTACTTATTAAACCTCTTGCAGCGCAAGAAAATTTAGTTCGATTTGTCCCTTCCGTTCCTTTGTCCTAATTGATTATATCAATAACAATAACAGACTCACTTAACTTGGATCTGTATTATTGTTTTCACTCATTTAAAAAAATACATATATATACATATATATACTTTCATTTAAATCCAATAAAAAATTCAATCTTTTTATTTTTTATTTTTTTTTTTTCTTAGACTGTATTTTTTATTTTTTGAAGAATCTTTTACCTTTTACAACCTAATTTTATTCATTACTAACGATAGAAATGGCAATACCACAATCCTCAGTTTCAAAGTTCGGTACATGCCCTAAATGTTCATCACCCCGATTTCATTATAATTGGTGTCGTAAATGTGAATTCTATGCTTATCAATCCCTCTATCCCAAATGGACCTGTCAAAATCAAGATATTGATCTAGTTATTAAGAGCATTCAAGCAAATGCTGGTTCAATCTTTTCATTCATTGAATACATTCCTTATGAAAAGTTTTTGAATATCGAATATATCGGAAAAGGTGGCTTTTCAACTGTTTGGGAGGCTGAGTGGGTTGATGGTCCACGGGATGGACCACCAGTCTTTGAGCATCAGGATGGGGTACAGGGTGAACAGATGCCGAAATGGGAACGGAGTGGCCAGAAGAAAGTTATTTTAAAATCATTACTGGCTTCTCAAAATGTTAAGTCTCAATTCTTTGAAGAGGTATTTATATCAGCTATTTTTAATTTAAATTTCAACAAACGATAATCGACAATTAACATTTAATTAATGACATTTATAGTTAAGGATACTTAGTAGGCACACTCCACCAAATTGCACTTACACGATCCCTGGCCTCCTTCGGTGTTACGGAATAACACGTGATCCCAAAACACATGAATTCATGATGGTTTTTCAACATTGTTCTCGATATGATTTACAAACTTACCTTTCTAGAATTCCTTATACAACATTATTACAATCCCATAAACTTATTTCCCAAATTGTCGGTGGTCTTAAAGAGATCCACAAATCGGGTTTAATTCATAAAAATTTGCACTCTGGTAATATCCTAATTGATGAAAATGGTAATGCTTATATCGGAGACACTGGTCTATGCAAACCCGTTGACCCCGCCAAAATTCGACGTTCATCTGAACCAACAAAATTAACCTTTCGTAAACGCACAAATTCTAGTCCAACTGAATCAATTTCACAACCTATGAATCTTGTTAATAGTGTATTTGGTGTAATGCCATATTTAGCTCCAGAAACTTTAATGTCCGGAATTTATTCAAAATCTTCAAATGTTTATTCCCTTGGTATGATCTTATGGCAAATATGGTCGGGACAACGACCATTTATCGAACGTCCTCATGATAAAACTTTGCAAATTGAAATTTTAAAAAATAATTTGAGACCAATGTTACTTGAGGATATGCCAACTGAATACAAAGAACTTGTCTCCCAGTGTTTGGAATCAGATCCTTCTAATAGACCAAGTATTGATGATATCGAAAGAGTTTTAAAAAGAATGATTTGTGATGATGGAATTAATGTTGAAGGTGTTGTCACAGGTAGTTTGGGATTTGAGATTGGGATCAAAGGAAACGGAGGGATACGAAGGGTCCTATATCAGGAGAGACAAAATGCTTTACCTCATAGGAAGGCAAAATATGTTAGCAGATTAATTTCAACCTTGAATAATAAAACCGATGCATCCGAGAGTGAGTATTTCAATTATTATTAACTTTTGATTCAAAAAGTTATATCATAATAATATTATTATATTAACAATATATTAACAATATTATATTTAAATTTTTTAGTCAAATCAATTCCTTTACAAAAATTACGAAATAGTTCTCAAAGTAATTTGTTAACGCGCCATGACTTTACGAATAAACCTGATTTAGGAACTGTCATTAAAGTAAAACACGACCAAAATGACCCTAGTGATAATCATAGTAATCCTCGTGTAAGTCCACATAATATCCCGCCACGTACCTCTTTGGTTTCGAATGTTTTCGAAAATACGCAAGGCTCTATTATCATCTTAAATGCTTCCGGAAATAATAGAGATTCCAGAATTTTTACAGCTAATAAACAAAATTCTGAGAATTTTTATAAAGGTTTTAATGAATCTAGGGAATTTTCAATTCCAAAAAACAATCGTAAGTTTTCATAAATTTATTTTATTAATATTTTAATTTTATAATTTTATATAATAATTTTTCTTTATTTTTTAAATCAGACATTATTCAAAAATTACAATCAGCGACTGCATTTCAACGTATCTCAAGTATGAATAGATGTCTTATCCCAAACGATGAAGATTTTAGAATGTAAGCGTTTAATTTTCATTTAATTTTGATTGTTATAAACTTGTAACTAATTTACATTATCCTTCTTATAGTCTCATCGACTGGTGTTACTGGGCAAACTAATAAAAATTGTACAAAAGCAAAATCTGAAAATCATAGATATTGTAAATATTGATAAATATAATTTGGGTAAGAGAAGTCCTAGTAAACGCTTTTAATAAGTGTTAATTATCAAAAAATTTAATTAAATGGTAATGGTAATCAAAATATTACATAATTTAATGAATTTACTAAAAGATAGTGTTACCTATTTCATTTAAAAGTAGTGCGGGTTACTATGTAACTTATAAATTTCTCATAGTTGAACTATGAACTTAATAATACACTTTTTTCTCTATCTCTTACATTGTACTATATCATTATAGAACTTGAATTTATGCAAGATGGTGTAAGAGATAATATACTGTGTTTGACTATATATTACAATTGTTGTATTTATATATTAGAGTGTACTACCACGATATATAAAATTTTATATAAACTTTAAAAGAAAAAATTTTTTTAGACCAAAAAAAAAAAAAAACATTAACAAAAGTCTTAAACTTGGTTGTTTAATACTGTTCTACGTTTAGTTACTAGTTTCTATGCGAATCACGAATTAAATAATTGAATATAATTGGACTATATCAAGCTGTTCAATTGTTCAATAAACCAATAGAAATATGTACTTGATTATATAAAATCGGGTGACTGCCAAATTTTGTTTAACGACTTTTTTTATTCATGTATGTACTGTACGTACGTATTAGCGCTAGTGATGCCTGACGAACATAAGTTTCGTCACTTGACGAATTGACGAAAATATATGGTTTCGTCAGGCATCACTAGTATGTACGTACCGTAGCCAACAAAAGTAACGCTGAAAAGGTGCTGGTACGGAACTAGACCGGAGGTTAGGTTACACTAGTGTTCGAGTTCTAACGATTCAACACAATAAATAATCTAAATCCAACAATCAACCCTAAGTGGAAGGCGTCGAAAGAGAGCGTGGAGGATTTGGTCCGGGTTTTAGGATTGTTTGGGGATTTCTTGGAGATATCCTGGTCTCTGCAGATAAGCGTTTTATTATTCTTGATCCTTGGTTCCAGTTATTACTTTTCGGTTCTTACATTTTTAAGAATGATTATAGGGCACGTGATCTGGTTTATTTTCTAATTGGGCCGATGGTTTAATAATGGTGATATCAATAAGGCTAACTATGGGATGATTGATTATTGTTTAATTTGGGCGGGAATTGATTATCACGGTTCTGTGTTTGACAAAAACAGTAACTTTAACAATGAGAACTTATAAGACCAAACGGGAAGATTTAAGAACAGTTAACCCAGTAATCATCACAATGTCATATGACAATAATTCGGCCAAGGTTAGGGTTAGGTTAGGGTTAGTTTAGGGTATAGTTTAGGCCAGTTTTTTTAATTCTAGTAAACAAATGACGTAATTATATGTTTATAATGTGCTCGTCGATCACTGGGTTAACTCTTCTTAGTGTCCCGACCAAACTTCTACTCGAATTTCGAAGTATTGGTTATCAGTCACTGAACTTATTGAGAGTTATTATTTAAACTCTGCAAGTTGTTATTTTTGAACTTCTCAAAGTTCGGAACTCGAAAGTTATAGGAATTACAGAATAGCAGTATGGTATAGGTAACCTGACCAGTATGGTATAGGCAACTAAAACTATACTAATCTGCTATAAACCCTAACCCTAACTATAATTCCGCCCTAATCTTAACCCTAAATTATAACACCTGATCAGTATGGTATAGTTTTTAAAAATCGAGCCTATATACTAATCATGTCACCTATACTATACTGATCTTCGCATAGTCGTTGTTAAACTATCAGCTCAATCAGAAAACAAACCAGATCACGTGCCACGTAAAAGAAATCATCTCTATAACTGATAAGAAAAGGATAAAGAATTGAAGAGTAGAAACGGAAACAACGGGAATAAAGATAAAACACCTAAAGAAATCCCCAAACAATCCTAAACTCGGACCAAATCCTTCATACTCTCTTTCAGCCTTCCACTTAGGGTTGATTGTTGGATTTATTGTGTTGAATCCCTAAGACCCGAATACTGGTGTAACCAACCATAGGCCAAGTTTCGAACCAGAACCGGTTCACACCTTTTCAACGTACACTAAATTTGTCTACTTAACCGATGCAAGTGTTTTTCACGTGACAATTGCCGATCATTGCTGGAGTGCATCTATTTGCGCATCAACACATGATAATCGACCAATCAAATAGAGAAATTTTGATCATCCCGGATCAGCCCGACGAAGCAAAACAAAGCGAAAAAAGTGAAAAACGCGAAAAATATAGGAAACGGTAGTCGAAACCTATCGTGGAGCGTTAATTAAAAGTGTCGGGAAGACAATTTTACTTATAAAAACAATTTACTCTAACCCTAACCCTAACCCTAACCTTAATACAGGTACACGAACCCTAATTCTTAAAAATTGGTTGATGCGCAAATAATTGGCAATCACGTGTTGATGCGCAAATAGATGCATTCATGTTTAATGCAGGTATATATTTATACAAATGTCGCCTAAAATATTTAAGGCTATAGACAGCTTGGACGTTTGAACAGTAGACATATCCAAAAAAACTTTGGACATGCAAAAACGTATAGCAAGCCCTTTATTGTTTTACACTATTTCCAAAATTCCAGGGCGGAAGACATTGAAACCCTGTCGGTTGAGTCAGGTTGGAATCCATAGGAGTCATTATCAGCTAGCATTATGCTATGCTAACTATGCCTATAGAAAATTACGATAGGCATTTTGTGACCGACTTCATTAGTCAGATTTGCAGATAATTTGGTCTGTGAAGATGAGTTATAAAACTCATCTCAACAGGCAAATTTGACCAGATTTTTCAGCTGAAAAAGGGCCGAAAATGACAATTTTTTCAAATGAGTTTTTTTTTTTTTTACATAAATCAATTTAGAATTAAATTAGGATCATTTTTCACTTAAAATACAAAAGTAGTTGTATTAATAAAATTTTGCAGTATAGCTCTTTAAAGGTTTCATTTACTTATAAGATTTATTGATTTTCTGAAAATCTTTTTTTTTTTTTTTTTTTTTTTTTTGTTATTTTCCCACCATATCGATATGATTACTAGTAGTTCTGGATTTTTAGAGATTGTCCTGTTTAATTAAAATTTTAAGAGTTCCATAATTAATTTTTATAATCTCAGAAATTATAGATGTAAACCTCGATTAGTATTCCTCACGGGATGGTGAAAAAGTGTTGATTGGTTCTAGGTTAGAACTCGTCCGGAGGTTTAGTTACACAAAGGTTCAGGACTAACTAATCTACTCTAATTATCCAATAATTCAAAAATCCTAAGTTGGAAAGGCTTGAAAGAGGCGAGGATTAACTTGGTCCGAGTTTAGGGTTACTTAGGTGAGTTGTTGGTTATTAAATTGGGTCTTGGGATTATATTGGGGTTTATACTGGTCTTCTTTACGAATGTTATGGGAATTGGTCACGTTATTGTGATATCACATTTTGATCACGATTTGGTCACAATTTGTTCACGATTTGGGTTACAACTTGGGTATCACGAGGTTTCAAAATTACTGGTGGGTCGATTTTAACAATTACGATATTGATCAATTCAAAATACAATAAAAGAGGATGCAATATGACAATCAATACAATTAAATATCGAATTCAGTGAAACAATTTCACGAGAGGAATTTTTAACGAAATAAAATTGGTAACAAGAATGTTTTTATTAACAAAAGGAGTTTAAACTTGGATACTTCTACTTTTTATTGTTTTCGAAGTTTAGAGCCCAAGAGTCTCCTTTATTGAGATCAAAGGTGAGCGCTTATATACATATTTTCTACATATACAATAAATTTCTAAAATTTCTTAAATTTATCTAATTTTTGTGATTTATCAAATTTTCGAAAATTTCAATAATCACCTTCCGGACCAGGCGCAGTATCGAGATGGGCAATTTCGCCCCTTACAATGGTTCGGGCCTGGGTTTTTAAGACCCGAAGCCGAAAAAAAACCAATGTAGCCAAACAGCGTGTGTTATTTTTGTTTCCAAACTGAGACCCAAAACTAGGGTGGGAAATGGCTGGGTTTCGGTTCGGGTCTGTGGAACACTAGTTTTGATAGCCGGCCAAACCATAAGGATCATATTAAATTGAATAACACGTTATTATTGGTTAATTGTGAGGAATGTGACAATCAACCAATTAAATTACATCATATTCATAAACTTAATTAGTTTCTATCGCTTCTCACTTTAACAAAAGAATAAAGAAAAAAACAGGTCTAGATATGTATTTTTTAAATGTCTATTACG
>CAJVPM010001742.1:0-11275 GCA_910592325.1 Scutellospora calospora | reverse complement strand
TACTATCAAATAACTAATAAAGTTTCAGCTGATGGCATTTGTATAAAGTAAAAAAAAAAAAAAAAAAAAAAAAAAAAAAAATGTTTGTATTATATTTTTTTGATACAAGTAATTTGTATAGTCTAGTTGCATATATTTATTTTTTACTTAAATTCTCTGTTACAGGTTTAATAATATCTAAAATTAGTAGTTAATAATTGGTGGCATAATTCAAATCTTAATTTGTAGTAATGTAATTATTATTTATTACAAAAGTAGTAAAAGTAATAATATATATTACAAATAAAAAATATATATTACAAGTAAAAATATATATTACAAGTAAAAATATATATTATAAGTAAATATATTAATTACAAGTAAATATACATATTAGAGCAATGGATCTAAGCAATTCTGATTTGAACTAGAACAATACATGGAGTGCACTGAAAATTCAATAAGGTAAAATATATACAAGCATTAGGAAGAATAATACATAATATTTAGAATCAAATACATTAATAAACTTTTACTCACAAAAGATATATGCTATCAAAGGGATTCTGCACTTTACAAAATCAAAACTTGTATTGCCTGCTATACAAAGGCGAAGTCATTAGAATACTTAGCAGAATATCAAATGTATCAAAGAATTTAGAAAAAAATAGAAACGTTTATAATGAAGAAGCTAGAGCAATAGTTTAATTCCAAATAGGAAATTATAATAAGAAGCCAAATACTTAACAGAATTTTTTTAGATTCAAATATAGAAACTAGGCTTCAAAAAAGAAAACTTTATATATGAAGGCTCACTAGTAAAAGCTTAGTAGTGGAGACTAAAGATCTTTTAGGCTTAACTTCTAAAGCAAACAAAGCTATCTGCTAATTCACTGAGATATTCTGGTCAAACTTCTTTAGAAATTTTATTATGAGATAATGTCAAAGTGAGAGAAAAGAAATGATATCAACAACAAGAAAAAGAAAAAAAAATCTAAATACAATTCTCAAACCAAAGTGAAGAAGAAGCAAGAAAATAAAGAAAACTAAGCTCCAGTAAGAAAAGAAGTTATAGAACCAGAATAGAATAAAGAAACAAGAATTTAGAAAGAAGCTGAAAGCAAAGTTATAAGATGGATCGAAAAAAAAACTAAGGATAGTTAGTTAAGTTTCAAAAACAATTAGGCAATTTTAATACAGATGCATAGCAGCCTTCTGTAGATCTTTAGAATAAGATCCTGTTTAGATATTCTACTTTTTTAGAAAGAAAATTTGTTATTGTAGCAGATCATATCTAGGCATTTTAAGTAGCCAAGTAAGTCTGAATTTAAGTCAAGAGGGTAGTTTTATAGCTAGTTTTATTTAGTTTATAATTTTGCTGTAACATATTTTATGTTTTCTCTTAATAAATAAAAAGCAAGATCACCTAAGGAAAAAAAAAAGTAAATATACATATTACAAGTAAATATATATATTACAAGTAAATATATATTATATATTATAAGATAATAATAATAATTGAATCTATTTTTAATCGTAGTTTCTATTAGTATTTAATTATATAATTTCTAAGACTAATAAAAAAAGTAGAAGCAAATTAAAGGCTAAAATAACTATTTACTATATAATAGTACTTTGCTAAAATCTTATATTTTTGCAAAAATATCAAAATATTCTAGATTTAGTGTAAATAATTAATAATATAGGTTGCTAAGAGGAAATTTTTATAGTAAATCACAAATTTAGTTTCTTACTAGCACTATTAACAAGTTTTTTAACAAAACACAAAAAATTAATAGTTTTTTCAAAAACTTTTCTTGTTAATAGTGCTAATAAGAAACTAAATTTATAATTTATTATAAAAATTTTCTTTTAGTGACTTATATTATTAATTATTTATACTAAATCTAGAATATTTTGATACTTTCGCAAAAATACAAGATTTTAGTAAGGATATTATTTAAACTACTTTGCTAAAATCTTTTATTTTTGTAAAAGTATTAAAATATTCTAGTTTTGGTATAATGATTAATAATATAAGTCACTAAGATAAAATTTTCATAGTAAATCACAAATTTAGTTTCTTACTAGCACTATTAATGAGGTTTTTTAAAAAAACTACTGATTTTTTGTAGTTTGTCAAAAAACCTTGTTAATAGTACTAGTAAGAAACTAAATTTATGATTTACTATAAAAATTTCCTCTTAGCAACCTATATTATTAATTATTTATATCAAAACTAGAATATTTTGATACTTTTACAAAAATGAAAGATTTTAGCAAAGTATCTTTTTTAATATAATAAAATTATAGGCTATTGATATTATAGTACTATGTAGATCATCTCATTAATGATTAAAAGTGTATTTTATATAAAAACATAGTATATATTTTTATTCAAAAAATACAAATTATTGTATAAAATATTGTATTTTTTTGAGTAATAAAATTTTAATATAAAGTAAATCAAGAATGATACTACTTAATAGCTATAATTTTAGTACTAAAACAAATTTAATAATACAGATTTGTATAATATAATAGTATATTAGTTAAATCAGTATATAATTTATAAGCACATATTTAGTAATATAAGATATAATATAAATAGAATAAATTAGTTAATAAGCTTTTTTTCTTATAGGTAAAAATAATATAAAATAAATACCAACTTGTTGCATATCATGAGTTGTGATTGAAGGCATTATGAATAAAAAAAGGTATTATTAAAATAATATAGTAAAAAGCAAAATAATGAAATAGAGACAAGTTAAGTTTTATCTAAAACTGTATGAGCATATAAAGGCCTATTTATTAGCATTTTTTTATTATAAAGAAAATAGAGTTAAAAAGAATAAGTTTAAAGTATGCATAAATAATCTTAGATATAAGTATTGAGGAGGAATTAGAGTAGAAAAGTATAAATATAAGGCATTTGAATATTATTAAAAATATACAAAGTGATATAGATAAAATATTAATATTAGTTATTGTTATCTATATAGATTTGGAGTAGAAAAGAATAAATATAAAAAATTCACTATTATTAACAATCTGCTAAGATAGATAATACAGATAGAGTATTAACATATGAAATTAGAAATAGAGAATACTAAAGGTTTAAACAATCTTGAGAATTGCTATAATAAAGGAATTAGAATGGAAAAAGGTAAATATAAGATATTAATTCATTATCAGAAATTTGCTGATATAAGTAGTTTTAATAAATATTTAATAGAATAGAAGTTGACAAAAATAATATAAATATTTTAATATTATAAAATCTGCTGAAATAGAGAATACTAATAAAATGTATAGTAAACTGTTCAATCAGATTCTTTGTAAACATTACTATAACAATAATGTATAATATAGAATAGACAAAGCTAAGTAATATAAATAATATAATATGTTTAAGATTAGAAATAAACTTAGATGAGACCTTAAACTAGACAAGTATATAAAATGTGTTAAAAAATTATCAGAGCAGAAGATGCATAAGCCTTAAAAAAAGTAAAGCTCTAATATTCGAATAAAATATTTAAATAAGCTACTACTAATATGAAATATATACTATCAAAGAAGATCTAAGCTATATAAAAGCAAAATATATATTGCCTATTACAGAATAGAAGAAATATTTAACAATCTAGCTGTATATGAAATATATCAAGAGATTTGAAAACATATAGAAGAAATTATAATAGAGGAACTAAGACATAAAATATTCAAAGAATGAAATATAATAGTCTCAAGCTCAAGTCTAATAATATACTACTAGGTACAGACTCAGAAGAAAAGTTCAAAAGAAGAAAACTACATCTTCAAAGCTTTATAAGTAGAAAGCAAAGCAAAGAAATAAAAACTCTGCTTAGTTTCAGATCTAAATCTACTTAAACAATTTATTAGTTTATTAACATCTTTTGGACAAACCTATACAAAAGAATATAGAAATTCTTTTGTGAAATAATGACAAATTAGAAGAAAAAAAATAGAATTAATATATGAAAAAAGAAAGGAAAAGAAAGAAAATGAAGAAAACTCAACACTTCAAACAAAAAAAATACTTTATCTGAAAATTCTTAGAAAAAGAAAACAATATCTGAGAAACAAAAAAAGATATTAACTGAGTCAAATAACCAAATCTCAAGATAGATCAGAGATGCAGATCATGAGAGATAGTTGAAGTTCAAAACTAATTAGGCTTTTTTGATAAAGGCTAGTAATAGCTTTCTGTAGATCAAAACCAAGTAAACATATCTATAACAGGTCTTTAGTCTTTAAAAGAAAAATGTTACTATAGCAGATCATATTTAGACATTAATTAGATAGCTGAATGAATTCAGAATTGTAATGAAGAAAGCAGTTTTAATATTAGAATAGTTAGTCTATTTTTAATTTTATGTAATTGTCTAAATACTCATTAGTATTTCTCTTAATAAAATGAAGAACAAGATTGTCTAAGTAAAAAAAAAAATAAAAAAAAATTATTTATTTATTTTATGAACTGCTAAAAATATTCTTTTTCTTAAATCTAGCATCTATAGCTTAGTAGTTAAACTACTAATTCTTTATAGATAAGGTTAACAGTTCAAGACTAACTGAAAGTAAAAAATACTCTATAATCTTATTTAAAGAGTTTATAATCAAATACAAAGCTTCATAAAAAAAGTTTAAATTAAATATAATATTCAGAATAAGAATTATTAGAAGTAACTCTATCTTATAAAAAGTTAGCACTATATATAATAGCTAGTATCATAGAAGTTTTTTTTTTTTAACATTTAGCAGTTATGCTATAACTTTATTTAGATTTGTTTTTCATTTAAAAACAATATTATTTAGTTATATACTATCTAATGACTAATTTTTTTTTTTTTATGTTATTAAGGTAGCTTACATTACCAAAGAAATTTTATTAGAATTGTTAACAGGATTATACATTGATAATCTCTACTGTTTGTAATTACATGAAGAGTATACAACAAGCTACACATACAACTTTAGTCATTGTCTATTTTAAGTAGTCTACTACACAGGCATTAGATCATCTGATTGGTTCTACACTATGCTACCATATCTGTAACCTACTTGTGAGTTACCTATTTAAATACTCTGTTCATTAACCTATACAGATCTAATCTAATATCACCGCAATACCTAATTGCTTAAGCCAGCTAGCTCATTATAGATCTATTTATTCAGAATAGCTTAAATCCTCTCGAAATAAATTATATCAGATGTATTGCTAGTATCGCAAAGCTAGTTAACCTCAAAGCAAACCTACTAGAGTGGTCTATACTTATTTTATGAATTCACCTAGCTTAGACCTTGTAGATATTTATACAACCTTAGGTTCTACTGTAGTCTTCTACTAGTTAGTTGACCTATTCCTTTTCCAGTATCTAGCTAGTCCTAGTTACCCTTCGCCTAGAAACCTTGAAACCTTCTACTTTTATTAGAATAAGTTTTCTTCTTGAATCAGACTTTAGCTAATATAGTCTTGTTGGAAGGCTATACTACTTCACCAACTTGGGATTTCTACTATGTAGGTCCCCTACTCATATATCCTATCAAGATCTATTTATGTAATATTATACTACACTTCCAAGTTCTAATTAATTTAATACAACTCAATTTACAGAAGTATGCCTTCAGAAACAAACAGGGTTTACTATAATATATCACAAAGTCTGAGAAATTATTCAAATTCGTCAACAGTAGGATTTGAACTTCAGATCTATTATATGGTAGTCCAACAAGTTTTATTTTTTTTTTATATTATTTTATTTTATTAGTATTGTATATTTATTTTTAGTATTGTTATTGTTGTATATAGCCTTTGAGAGTAAAAGATTTACTATCTGTAGTTTATTAGAGTAGATCATTTCCTGTAAATAACAAAAAAACTTGTTATATTAATATATTAAATTTGATTTATTAAATTTATTAAATTTATTAAATTTATCAAATATATATAATTTATCTAATTTATCAGATTTATTTCATAAATTCAATAAATTAATTTTATTCAAAATATATTTACTAGTATTACAAAAAGTATAAAAGTGATACCTTTTTTTCCTCAATAAAAATAACTTTAGAAAATCTAACTTTGGAGTTAAATAACTTTGAAAAGTATAACTTTTGAGTTTAGAACTTTAATAAGTTCAAAATAACTAATAATCTATACTTTGAAATTTGAGTAGAAGATTAGTATTTGATGTTTCTCATTATTAAAATAAACTAAGATCTTTATTGTTTTATCTTTCTATTATTAAAACAAATCATCCATAAATAGTTCTATTAATATACTTTTCTAATTCTATTAATAATTTACTAACTAATTAGAAAAAAGACCAAATTATATATCATATGATTAGAATTATCTATATAAGAAAAGTATTTCTAATTAAAGATTAAAACTGAGACAACTAAAACAAAAGCTTAAAAATCAAACAATACTTGTTTAAAGAAATCCTTTCTGTAACCTTAAAATCTAGACCAAATTCTCTATGCTCTTTTTCAAATTCTACTTAGAGTTGATTATTAGATTTGTTATATTAATTTATTAAGATCCAAACTCTGATATAACTAAATTTTTGGTTAAGTTCTATACTAGAACTAGTTGACACCTTCTTAATTAGTAGTGACTATGAAATTCACAATATCAAACAAAAATACAACTATATCTCTATTCCCTCCTTCCTTCTCTAATAAAAATTTAAACAAAATAAATTATGAAAGATCTTTTAGAAGGCTTTAATGATAATAATAGCTAAAATAGAAGACAAACATTAACTAGAGAATAATTATATAAGAACAAAAAACTCTAACATGAATTAGAAAGCAATTAAGACAAACAAAAAAAGTTTGAAAATACTTAGAAACTCTTTAAATAACTAGCTAAAGCTTTTAAAAAGATAGCTAGAAGAGCTCTAGTTAAAGAAACAAATTAGGTTCAGATTAAACTATTCAAAAGGCAAGAAGATGAGAACTTGATTGAATAGATAGAAGCCTTTAAATGAGCTGTGGATATCAATAATTGGATTAGTGATAGAAAAATTAAGATAGCCTCTAGATACCTTACTAGAATTACTATATCTTAGTAAAAAACAAGAAGTATAATATCTAGTATTAGAATAATAATGATTAACTTAGAGCCAGCTTCATAAAAATATTTATTAAGTACTTTACTACTTTAGAGAAAAAATATAAATATCAAGATAATCTTAATAATCTAACTCAGAAAGATAATGAATGTATAGATTCTAATATATATAAATTTCAATGTTTACTAATCAAAGTAGACTCAAATAATAACTACTAGCCTTCTATATTATAAAAATATTCCTTTTTTTTTATTATTATTATGGCTACTTACTTAGCTAATTAGATTTTTATTAGTTTGTTATTACAGAACTATCACATAAATAGTTTCTTAAGGTTTTACAGTTATATGATAAATGTACAACAAGCTATATATACAACTTTAGTCATTGTCTAATTTAAGTAGTCTGCTATATAGACAATTAACCATCTGTTAGTTCTATACTATACTGCTATACTTGCAACCCATCTGTGAGTTACCTATTTAAATACTCTGATCATTAATTTTTCTCTCTATCTCAAACTAACATCACTTCTATAGCTGACTGCTTAAGCAAGCCAGCTCACCTATAGATCCATTTTAACGCATGGCTTAGATCCTCTTAAGATGTATATTACCAACATATTGTGAGTATGCAAAGCTCTAGTTAACCTTGGAAGTAATTCTTACCAAAGTAGTCATATGCTCATTTCACAGATTCACCTGAATTAGACTCTTGTTGATATTTGTACAAACCCAGTTCCTGCTGTAACTATCTACTAGATATAGTCCTCCAAGTTCTAGCCAGATGTTTTATGAGGTAGATCCTCCTAATATAGTTAGCTACTAAGCCAAGTTAGTGTTGCTGCTAATGCAAAGTATCAGACTGCATTACATAGCAGACTTACTTGCATCTATTAATCTCATATCCTTCGTACTTAAGTTTTTCACTAAATCAGGTATTAAATAGTTTGACTATTGAAATCTGTACTACTTTATCAAACTTGGGATTTCTACTATGCAGGTTCCCTGCTTATAGATTCTATCAAGATTTATTCATGCAACATAACTCGAACATTACATCATACTTTCAATATCTGATTAATATTGTGCAATATAATTTACAGAATTGTAACCTCTAGAAACAGGTAGAGTTTACTGTAAGTTGGGTACAAAGATCCAGGTAATTATTCAAATTTGTTGACAGTAGGATTTGAACCCTGGACCTCTTGTATAGCAGTCTAGTAATCTAACTACTATACTAAGATCACTAGACCTTATTATAAAAATATTCCTTAGTAGATTATATAGTAAAATTACTATATACTTGTCTATATCTGAATATACTAATCTTATTGAAGCTATTGATAGAGCCTAGAAACTAGAAATAGATGATCACTACAAAAAAAAGAATATCATAAAATCAATCTATATAATGAAAAAAGAGATAGAGAATCTAAACAAAAGAATAAATTAAATAGCCTCTAGTTATAAAAAGCTAACTATAATTCTTACTACTAGAGCAGAAACTACTGTTCAACTAAATCAAACTCAAAACCTGCAATCTCATTTAGTTAATTAAAATTTCTTTTATTATAACTATGGCAAACAAGGTTATATCTTCAGAAATTGTCTTATTAATCAATATCCTATCTTTAGACAAAATCCACTCTCACTAAATAGGATTCTTTAAAGATAGAGAAATATAAACTTTTGCAATTTTTACAAGAAGGCTCTAGTACAAGAAGTATTTAAAGCTATATAAGCTCAGTTTCAACTATATCTAACAATATGATCTAAAAAAAAGTTAGAATTACATAGAAAGATAAACTAAAGACTAGACCTACTTAAGAATAAAAACAAATTACTTAGCCTACTTCTATAGAAGGAACTAACAAAGAAATAACTTTCATACTAATTATACCTATTCAAATCAAGTGCCTTAAACAAAAAAGAGAATTCTCTATAGTAAATTCAGCATCTTAATATAATATAGCTAAGGATTTACTAGGTCAAAGAGCTAATGCAACATATGCTCAGATGTTATAAATCTCTAAGCAAAGGTAAAATCTAGCTTAAGCTCTATGTCATCTTATAAAAACTCTTACAGAGAAGACAAACTTCTTTAAACTCCAAACTGCTACTAGAACAACTACTATGAAGTACTATATTAGAGTTAAAAACAATACAATATTAGCAGTTTTAAACTCTAAAGCTATAGTTAGTATAATTTCAAGAAAATTAATAAATAAACTAGGACTTACATCTAGGAACTATCTAATACTATTATGATAACAGCAAATAGTAACTAAGAAAAAGCTCTAAAAAGTATATTAAATTAGCTATAAGTAATATCATAGTACCTACTAGCTTTTAAGTTATTGAATCTTTTGACAAGACTATGCTCTTAGATATAGTCTAGTTCTAGAAAGTTTAAGCCTAGATTTACTTTGATAAGCAAAAGTTGTTCTTTAGATAGCTTGGTAAAGAAACTGAAATACTTATATACTAGACTAGTGAGGTAAAAATAGAACTTCTCTTTGATATAAATAACAATAGCAATAGAGACTTCTTCAATAATTATGATGAGAATGAAAATCTGGATAAGGTTAAAAGTTACTATTCTGATAAGTCTAATCAACAAAAGGAAGATATCTATCTAAATCCTTAGAAAAATAAATATAGCTCTACTATATATCTAATCTCCATAAAAGAAATTTTTCCATCAAAAAATAAAGAGAAAACTAAAACAAGCTCTGTAAAAATAATAGAATAGTTAGTAAGAATAGAAATACTAGACCAAAGCTAACAAAACAAAGTTACTACTCTCCTAGTAAAATTCTCTAAATTGTTTGTTATGGGATTACATAAATTAGGCTAAACATTCAAAATGCAATATGAGATAAATATAAATGATACTAAGCTAATAGAGCATACAGCCTATAGAATGATCTCAATATACTAAAATTCCTAGATACAGAAATAGATAAGTTATTAGAAAATAACTTGATTTATAAAATAAAAAGCTTATAAATATCTTTAGTAGTAGTCATATCTAAAAAAGATAGAAAAATATGGTTATATATTGATTACTAAAAAATAAATATAGTAACTAAGAAAGACTAACAACTACTTTACAATCTATAAAATAAATTAGGCAAATCAAATTAGTACTCTATATTAGATCTGACTAGTAGATACTAGCAGATCAGAATAAAACTAGAAAACTAAAAAAAAATAATTTTCATAATAATAAGAGAGGTCTATGCTTTTCAAGTTATACTATTTAGTCTTTATAATATCTCAGCTATTTTTTAAGAAGCAATAAATAATATTCTTTACAAGTACTTAGCCAAATTTATTAAGATTTATTTAGATAATATAATCATATACTTTCTGATCTATCTTTATTATCTAAGTTATTTAAAAAAGGTCTTTGCCAAGTTATATAATACTAATCTTAAATTAAATCTAAAAAAATACTCTTTATTTAAGGACTATATTAAATTTATTAGCTATATAATAGAACAAGATGAGATTTGGTCTGACAAGAAGAAAATTATTAAAGGAATTCCTTACTCCTATGAATCTAATATAGCTTAGAGACTTTATAGATCTAGTCTTTGATTACTAAAAGTTTATAAACAGCTTTGTGATTATTACTAAACCTCTATATAAACTATTCAAAAAAAGAGTTAGATATAAATAAAACTCATAATAAGAGTAAGCCTTTAACACTCTTAAAACTTATCTTATATCTATATCTATAATCAAATATCTGAATTATAAAAGAATATTTTATCTATTGTTATAATAGTAAAATTCACATTTTTGCTAATAACTTTTGAACCACTACTCCAATCTTAATGAAACTTATACTATTGGAATCAGCACATCGAGATGGTTCTAATGAGTACAAGATCACGTAATTTGGATCACAGGATCCCGAGATTGTTAAAGATTTATGAATATTAATTCATGTATAACATGTAACTTAATTTTGATTGGATGATCATAGCTGCGCCCAAAATCGATGATTTCTACTCCATCTACCATTTCTATACTTTCTATCATTTCTACCAGATCTATCATATCTATCATATATTCTAGATATACCATATCTCATATTTATACTATATCTCATATTTATATCATATCTCTCATATATATTATTTATATTATATGTATTATTTTATTACTATTTAT
>CAJVPM010001741.1:0-11276 GCA_910592325.1 Scutellospora calospora | reverse complement strand
AATATAAAAATATTTATATTATTGCTCTTTCTATATCTGTTAGCCTCTTTTTCATTTAGCAGACTTGAGATCTTGTGCTTAGTATTTCTAAATTTTCTTCATAAGTCCTGCTTTTTTAAAAACTAAAGCTTAGTTTTTTTTCTTTGTAAATTATTCTATAAGCTAGATTAAATTTGAGTTTTATAAAATCTAACTTACTAGAATTAGTGAGAATATTGTTTATATTCATGTAGCTTAGTTATATTTCTTTTACTCTTAATCATATAGTGAGTCCTATCTTATTTTGTTTGTTTAATTATATAGTTAGCTCTGTAATATGATGTGCAAGCTGATTCTGCTAAATTGTTTGCAATTCTAGAATCTTCACATAACTATACATACTATTTAGAACTAATTTTACTAGACCTATCTTATTCTTAATTAATATTCAAATAGGTTTTTGTATTTGTTTATATACAGATTTAGATAAAAAAGATGTTTGGAGCCTGTACTCAATACTAGATATGAGTATACTATTATTTAAATAAACTAACTAGCTTACTAATACTTTTTTCTATATGATTGCTTTGTATATCCTTGTAATTTCTTTTATGATAATAGCTTTATTACATTCTTTTTTACCTTTTTCAGATATTTATATTCTGAAATATTTTATAACTTCTTTTCTTTATTTTGCTTGTACTAGCTCTTTAGCCTTTCCCATCAATATTTCTGAATATATCTTTTTTTCTTTATTCTTGTAGTTTAGATTTAATTTAAGAAGTTCAGACTTTTTGCTATTTATCTTAATATCATTTAGCTTATAAAATTCTGCAGAGATATTGACTATTTTTTGTATTTTTTCTTTTGACTTTATCAATTATGTTGTATTATCTGCATAAACTTATATACTCTATTGCTAGCTTATTACTTGCACTTTGTTCATCTTTAAATCATAAAGCTATCTGAGCTCTATTCTATAATCTAAATCTTCTTCTTTACTGATTAAGTATAGTAGTAGAATATCATTAACTCTTATCTTTCCTTGAATTTAACTATACTAATATATATAATCTGTATTATATATTATAGTTTGAAAGCTTTCTAGTAGAGCAATTTGCATGAAAGCTAATCAAAAATATATACAACTCTTATATCATAGCTTTATAGTCCTTCCAAAGATGAATGCAAAATATTTCTTCTATCTTCTAATATATCAATTAGAATACAACATAGCTTTTTCTCAACAATAATTAAAAATGATTATCTAACTTCACTACTTTTCAACTTAGTTATCAAAAATCTTTTCATATTAAAAACTTACTAAATGAACTTCTAATACTTTTTTATTTACATCTACTTTATTCAAATATGATTATACATAATAATTGTTTATCATATAGCAATTAGGAAGATTCTCAACATTAGATTTTTTGCTCAAACAACCTATCTGCTCATATATTAATACTTCAGACAATTCAGGGATTTTTTATTTCAACATTACTTGATCTTTCTTCTCAAACAACTCAAGAACTACATCATGAACTAATCTCTCACTTATTTTTTCAATATTAACAACTTTTTTAAAACCTTCTAACAATTAAAACTACACTTCAAAGTTTCATATCCTCCTTTTTTATTGAATTGCTTGCTTCATATACTGATACTTATAAAACTATTACTAAAATCACTACTTATTTCTTTCTCAAACTTTCTAATAATATTTATGAGCAGATTTGGAAACCTTACTGCTCAAAACTTGCTAAATAGAAAAAGCAAAACAATATCCTTAAATATCTTTAAAAAACTCCTTATTCACAACACTCCTCATATATAAACTACTTTAAAATAAGTTATATATACTTATGCCGATATGAGCAACTTAATCAATTATATAACAACAATAGTTTATATCCTCTACTAGGATTAGCACAACATAAAATAGATATTTAGTTGACTCTGTAGACCAAATTATTAATATTCAAATCTAAGTGAGTTTTTAACCACTTTAGTAGGTTTAGATTATAGATAAATTAGATAGTTTACTATTTATAGTCTGAGTCTTAATTCTAGTATATAAATTTGTAATTTTGAAAAACTCTTTGTAGAATTTCACACAAATTTTAATAAAGATAAAGACAAAACCTCACCTTAACATTAAAAAAAAAAAAAAAAAAAATAGTAGTAGTTATAGAATATTTGCTATATAAGAAATAAGACAACTTCTTCTTAGTTTAATCTATCTCTTTGAACTCCTTAGTTAAACCATAATCTGTAATGACTTTAATCTTTCGCTTGTTGTATAAGTTAAGAAGAAACTTAGTTATCAAATCAAGTATTCTAATTCTTTTTAGTGCTTTTTTTATTATTGTTAAGCTTACTGAATTAAAAGCTTTTTTTATATTCTAAAAGAGAATCTATAGCTCTTTGCTTTTTTGCCTTGTATCTTCTAGCAGATTGTTCATAATGTGAATTGGGCTTGAAGTGCTATTATCTGACAAACCTGCAAAGTTTAGGCCTTCTAATATACTATATTTAATAAGTATACAAACTAGCTTTTATATAATAATTCTTACTACTATTTTCTGAAATACTTCTAGTAGTACATTAGGTCTTATATTTGCTAAGTTGTAATTCTAGTTATCATTTTTTAGAATTAGATATAGTTGTCCTAATTTCTATTTTACAAAAATATCTCCTTTTATAATTCACTAGTCTGCTAGCAGTCTAAATACCTTTTGTGCTATCTGTTCTGCTTTTTTTATTAGAGGATAATTAATTTCTAAGATGCTAGGTGCAGACTTATTTTTTGTTTTGTTTAGAGTATTAGCCTAATTCTTTTCTGTTACTTTCTTTCAGAAGTCTTTATAGATTTTGATATCTATCTTTTTTATTGAACTATATGCTTTCATATATTTTGCTAATATGCTATTTTCATTAATATTTTTTTTTCAGAATTGTTTCATAAAATAAGATCTTATTTTACTTAGGACTTCTTTCTCTTCTGTTAATAAGATCTTTTCATCTCCTAAAACTTTTATTATTCTGTTTACTTTTATCTTCCTTGATGATCTTTCTAGCAGACTATTAAGTATAGATTTTAGTTCACCCTATATTACTTCATATTGTGTATCAATATGCTTATTGATTTCACTTGTTTCTTCTTTTTTCTTTTCTTGTTATACTTTGAGATTTAAGATTTTCTACCATTTCTTATATTCAGTTGCTATTTCATTTGACTACTTTTTCTTAACTAGTACATTAATTTGAAGATTATACTTGCTATTTAGCTCTTCTATTTCTGAATTAGTTTGATATTATTCATCTTCACTTATTTGAAAGTTTTTCTTTTCTATATATTTGTGATAAATTTTTTTTAAGTATCTCAAGTCTTTTAGGATTTTGTCATTTTTATTTGTCTTTTTTGATAGAATACTACAGACTACAACTTTTTGACTTGGGAGTATTGCATATGCACTTCTAATTATACTATTAATATAATGTCCTATAGCTTGTCTAAATCTTTATCTTTATAAATATCCTCAAACATTGTTAATTTATTTGTGATTCCTAATTCTTTTGTTATCTTTTCTTCTAGCTTTGCTTTATAGCTTTTTCAATTCTCATTTTAAGCTTTGTTTAGCTTAAAGATACTTCTTTTCTTTTTGAATTACTTGTTAGTTGCTACTAATCTTGCTTTCTGCATTATACTAGTACCTAACTTTGCAGTTATAATTTTGTGATCGCTACTTGTAATAAGTTCTGCAAGATATATTTCATAGCTTATGCTACATTAGCTTAATTTTTTTGATACCCAAATATAGTTAATTCTAATACTAAATATTCTATTTGACTATATGAACTCTTTCTTGTATAGATAACTTTTTTTATACAAATCTTCGAGATTTGAGTTTTCTAACCACCTTATTATAGGAGAGATTGCTTTCTGCTTGAGTTTTCTTTATTCTGGTCTAACTCTTTTAACCTTATATTATTAAAGTCTTCTATAATAATTACTTGTATTTTGTTTTTTTTACATTCTCTAATTTTTCATATTATGTACTACTGTATCTTTTTCTTTTCTTCTTTGTCACTTGGTAAGATATAGGTATTGATAATTACCAACTTATATCTTTTGAAAAATAATAATACATTGATATAGTAATTACTAAATCTATTAATTTGCCTAATATATTTTTTCTAGTTCTTTTTAATTACTATCTCTACTCCTAATACTTTTAATTTGTTTTCATTTGCATTTGTCCAAAACTCTGAATATCTTCTATCTTTTGGAATTAAAAATCTGCTTTGTAGTTCTGAAATATTCATTTTACAAATCTCTAAAATATCTAACTTTTCTTCTTTTGCCTATTCTAATAGCAAACTAAGCTTATAACTACTTGCTTTAAGACTATTAATATTATATATACTCAATTTTAGGATTCTAAAATTTCTATTTTTATTTAAGTTGAATTGGTTTTCTAGCTCTTGCTTTTTTCTAATTTTTAAGTTTTCTTTCTTGAGAAATCTAAACTCTCTGTAATTCAACTAGTATACTAATTTAGAAATAATTTGAAACTCTAAAGTCCTAGTAGCTGCCTTCTAAGCTAGATTTTAATTCATCTTCTTCAGTTAGAGCTAAGAGGCTTTCAATAGATCTCTGAGGCTTCTTATCTCATTTTTTTTCTTTCTGTAGCTTGATCTTCTTTCTGTATAATAACTTCTTCTCTCTTTTTCTATCTTGAAACTATGAACCTCTTTGTGATTTCTTTCTTCTGTACTATCACTGCTTTTATTACTATTACCTCTTTCTGTTCTCAAAGTCTCATATTTTTTCTATCTGTTTTCTTAAGTCTCTTTATTTGCTAGGCCTTTTTGTATTACTAATTTTCCTTCTTTAGTTTGAGATCTTCTTTGTACATACTTAGAGCTTTCTTCTACTGGGTCTAGTTTAGTTTCTCTCATTTTTCCTAGACTCTTTTTACTTCTTTTCTTAGTATCTTCTTGTATTTCTCCTTGTGTTTCAGAAGTCTACTTGGTTTCTTAGTTGTTTTCTTTTAGAGTACTCTCTTTAATTTGTTATCATAGTAGTATGTTATAAATCTTGAGCTGTTTAGTAAATCTTTCTCATTTAAAAAATAAATAGTTATATTTCTTATATTGTTTCTATTAGTATTTTTAAATATATGCAAAGATTTAGCTTCTGTTCATTTGACTTGTCTTCAGAGAAGCATCTTATTAGTATACTCTGATAAGTTAATTAATCTTCTAGAATACTTGCTTCATATTTTGAATTTTTCAAAATTACTTGCCTTAGAAGTAATTCTTACCAAATAATCTCTTACAAATAAGATACATTAGGTCTTTTCTATCTCTTCTGTATTTAGTAACCCAGGTTTGAATTCTATCTCAGCTCTTGTTTTTCTATATGTTTTTCTAATTATTTCTATAAATTTAACTTTTTCAAAATATCATACTGATTTAAAGACTTAAGATCTTTTTGTCTATATTGGAAGATCTCATACTAAGATTCTGTTAGTACACTTATCTGAGATATTAATTTCTAAATTCTGATTATCTTTATAACTTCTTTTGTTTTCTGTATTTTTCTTCTTATATTATACTTGAGTTTGGCTTTCTTTTTTCAGCTTCTTGCTGTTTTCTTGTTTTGTAGTCTTAGATTGTTTGTTGTCTTTTGTCAGTCTGTAATTTTCAGAAAGTTTTTCTTTTTCAAACAGAACTTTATACTATTCAATTTCTTTCTTTTCTATTTTGTCTTTTAAAATCTCTAGTCATTTGCAACAATTAAAGCTAATAATTACTCAGATATTTCCTCTTATGAAGCACTATTCTATCTTATTAATATAATTGCTTTTATATAATATTCTTTCTACAAATTTAATCTGTTCTTCTTTTGTATTACTTGGTAGTGCTATTGAAGCAATTTTTTGCTTTATACTCTTCTAAATTTTTATATATATTCTCATTAGGAGCCCATACACTATCTTCTAGAATATTTCTTTTTAGCTTTTTATAGTTTTGCTACTGCATGATTTATTTGTCTCTTCTAATACTCTTTTGTATCATTTATTTCTATTTGCAATATACCTAAAAAAGCATCATCTATATCTTTCAAGATGATATCTTCTGTTCAAACTCTTTGAGTATTATATCAAGTATCTCCTTGCCTTCTTCAATAATTATTTTCTTTATTATTCTATGCTAGTTTCTAGTTACTGAGATAATTTTAGTACTTATTCCTGTAATTCTTTAAATATATATATCTATTTGCTCTCGACTCTCTTCTATACTCTCTATTATACTAGTAAACTTCTAAGATTCTTCTTCTTTGAGTATTGATTTGAGACTTGCTATCTTCTTTTCTCTTGCTAAAAATCTTTCTTCTAACTGTTTTTTTTGGCTATATTTTTTGTTTGCTAATATTTTAGTTAAACTTATCCTGCTCTTTTTGAAAGTAACTTCAGCTTTTTTGCAAAATTTTCTAGAGTTTTTCTTAATTGCCTGCATTCTGTCTAGTTAAGATACTGTATACTTCTTTTCTATTAGCTTACACATTATGTATCAGATTAGTAATCTACTCATATGAAGTTTGTTTACCTTGTTTTGTAACTTTTGTGTTATGTTAGAGGATCTATATAACAGAGTGAATTCAAATCCTCACTTTTCTCTAAAAATTTCTTTGACTTTTCTTTTGAAATAAGTTTTTTTCTAGTTATTTTAAAAGTTCTCCTTTCTAATATATATAGTTTTAGATACTCTCTCTTTTTGCTTATTGCTACTTGTATTGTTTCTTAATACTGTTTCTTAGAAAATTATGATTTGTTTTAGCTCAAAAAATAGTCAAAATGATCTATGGAGAGAGTAACTAAATGTATTAAAATAAATTTAAAACTAAGAAGTTAATTTAAAGATTAATATTTTCTTAAGATATCAGTTTGTGAATTAGTCAGATAAATTAATGATTATATATATTATATGATAATATTTTACAGATTATATAAATTTCTTTTTAAATCTAAAAAATAGCTGATATTAGATGATATAAATAGATATTTTAAGATATATATATGATATGTTACTAATTTAATAAATTTATTAAAATAAATTTAAAATTAAGAAGGTAATTTAAAAATTAATATATTCTTAAGATATTAGTTTGTAAATTAGTCAGATAAACTAATGATTATATATATTATATAATGATATTTTACAAATTCTATAAATTTCTTTTTTAAATTCAAAACATAGCTAATATTAGAAGATATAAACAGATATTTTATGATATAAATATATTTCTCTGATGATATTTTACTGATTTATTAAATAAATATTTCTAAACAAGACAAATATTTTATTATTAAATATTTCTTTATTATATTTATTAATATTTTTATAATATTTATTTGATTAATAAATATATTTTATTTATATTATAAATATTGAACTGATATACAAATAATTATTATTTATTGACTATTTATTTACCATTTATTATTTGTATATTTTTTTCTAAACTAATATACTAATAAATTTTTTATCTTTTATTTATATACTAAATTATTTATTTTTAGAAATAACTACTAATACTTGTATGTACTATTACTATATAGAAATTTATAGTATGAAGGAATAAATTAGCCTAATATTCTTTACACAAGGATTATACAGTCTCTTGATTTTTCATAAAATATTTTTTTTTAGATTTCTTTATCATATTACTTATTATCTTTTGGTAATAAATAAAATCTATAGATATTATATAGTTTATACTATCAAATATAGACAAGAAAATATGTATTATCATTAAATTTATATTATAAAAAGAATTGTATTTGCTCTGAATATATATCTTCTGTTTCATCATTTAAGCAATAAATTTTGCTCTGATATATAAGTATTTTTTATATCTTGAAGCAATCTTCAAACTATAAATTTCTGTTTCTATCTTTAATCTTCTATATTCAGTAGCTATTCTTGTTATTAATAGCAATATAATATTATAAAGTATAGTATAATAATTTTTAAATTTTAATAAACTTTTTTGAGAAGATTTATATTTTCTATTTTTGGTTTAAGTATCTTTTCAGGATATTTCTCTGTTCTCATAATATCTGCTACTATATCAATCTTATCTGCTATTTCAAGATATGCTATTAATTCTCTACTTTTAAAGTTTTCTGTTATCTTTAAACTTTTATGTTTTTTTCTTTTTTCTAAAAGTAGAAAAACTTCTCATAACAATTTAATTTTATCAATATTAGAATTTATGATATATTTTACCTACATATTTTTTATTAGAATGTGTATAAGCTCAGGTTCAATTGAATAATTACTTGTTGAATATGTATTTAGTAAACTATTCATTTTTTCAAAAGAAAAGTACTAGTAGGTATAAAGCAATCTATAATCAAGACAATATTGTCTAAGTTAAAAAGACAAGTAAATATTTGATAATATTAATTCTGAACTATAATTCACTTCTCTTAACTTAGCTATTCTTATTAATTATTGATATACTTTGTCTAGGTCAGCTTGTTTCACTATTAGCTTATTAATGAATTGCATGTATAAACAAAATTGAAGATTATTTCTTTATTACTCAAATCTAACTTATTTCATATACATAAAATAGCATAAACTTAATAGAAAATTCTCTATTGATTTGCAATAAATTATCTAAACTCATATGTAAAAGGTTTTAATAGAATACAATCTATATCTAATAAAATATTAATATTTAACATATATTTTTTGATTGTTATAAGATCATTTTTGCTAAGTTTATTATTATTAAGTAAATATTGCTTCAATATCTATTTTCTAATATCAAAGAATAGACAATATATCAGATTGACTACTATAAATTTAACTACAGTCAAATTTCTTTAAATGCAATTCTCCTAAATATATTACTTCTCTAATTACATAATAAATACTTGGGCTTACAATGAGACCTATCCCTTATAGTGTAGAGGAATACAGGCAAATTTGCCTGCATAATAGCCTAAATATAGTAATAATCTACATTTTTAAAGATTTAAAATATTTAAGTAAAAATTTATATATGAATATTTGAAAATAAGAATTACATTTTTGTAGTATTTATTTTTATATTATAAGACAAAAAGTTTGTGTTATCTATAAGCTAAAAATAGATAATTTTTTACTCAAAAATTTGATTAATATTTTTAGACGAACTTCTTTAATTTAAGTTTTAGAGATATAATTCTTAAAGCAATTTGATAGAACTTTTAAAAAATTCTAACTTTTATTTTTATTTTTTTTTTATACTTAACTGATCTTGCTCTTCATTTTATTAAAGTCATACTATATAGCTAGAAGCAACTTATATTGCAAAACATATCCTGGACTCTACTAACACATGGAAGTACCTATAAATGGAAATTGGTATATATACAACTTATCTCTGATGTTATATTCAGGTGAGTTCGTATCTTAGAATACTATTGTCATAACAACCCAAATTGCACCAAATTGAGAGTAGCTATGAGGTTATGAATGTCTCATCTAGTTACCAATTTGGAAGTTATTTATAAGGAGTATAGAAGATACAGTGAATATAAAACAGTAGTCTTACAAGAGATAAAGTATTTATAGGAATCTAGATAATACATAGTGTAGGCTATAGACTACTCTAGTAGGTCTTATACAAGAATAGATAGTATATATTAGTACTATATATTTTAAGCTTAAATAAGAATATATAGAATTAGTTTGAAATTATAATATATATATTAGTTGTAATAAATAATGTAATTCTTAATAAACAAAAATTGAGCTGAGTACTTACCTTAACATCAAAAAAAAAAAAATTAAGAGTCATACTACATAAGTACAGTGACAAATATAGAAAATTAAGACTAGTTAATTTTAAGACTACTCTTTTCTTTGCAATTCTGAACTTACTTAGCTACCTACTTGGTATCTAAATATGATCTGCTATAGCAGCAATTTTCTTCCTAGAACTATGCATATATTAAAGTATATGACCTTAATTCTAATCAAAAGAAAGCTACTACTAGCTATATAAAAAAAGCCTAGTTATTTGTTTTTAAATTTTAGCTATTCTGCATACTTCCCTTTTTGGATCTAATTTTTCACTTTGTTATTTGCTATCATAAGTATTTTTTTTCTTTTATCAGATCTTGTTTCTTTCTTTTAAGCATTTATATTCGAGATATTCTCTTTATTTGCTATTCTCCTTCTTTTTTCTTTACTTTGTTTTCTCTTTTTTATTCAGAGATCAATTCTTTTCCCTTTTTCTAATCTATCATAACTTCATAACAGAATTTCTATAGTCTTTCATAGAAGTTCAACTAAAAGAAATCAATAAACCAAATTACTACTTGATTTGCTTTAGATCTAGATACTAAAAGATCTATTAATTCTTTGATGTGTTTCTTGTTAGTTAGACTACAGAGATGCAACTTTCTTCTTAGAACCTTCTCTTCTAATATATTACCTAAAAAGATCTTAACTAAATCTTCATTTGTTATTAAAAGATTCCATTTTTTAAGATCTTGTATCTGACTTCTTCTATAATTATCATTTCTATACAGTTTCAAATCTCTTGATATACAATGTATTCTGCTAAATGACTAAATATTTCTTTAGTTATATAGTATACTATACATATTTTTCCTTTATAAAAATCTGATCTTTTTTAAAAGCAAACATCATATATTGGAAGTAGCTTGTTTATACATTTTACTCTAAACATTAATGCTTTGCTACTTTTAAAACTAGTGTATTTCTTGCTTTAGTAGTTTTTGAGTATACTCTATAAGCTTTTCTAATTGATACCTTCATCACTATTACTTTCTAGTCTGGCACATATTATGTTTTTTGAGCTGCTAAGTTCTACTCATTCAGTTTCATATATTATTACTGTTATGATATTTATGAAAGATCTGATCGAACAATCTATGAGCTTACCTTTCTATTTTAGAAGAACTCTTAGATTATCTGTATTCATAGCATTAGCTATAACAGATGTGTTTGAACTCAGACTCTCTTTTGCTAATACATCTACTCTATCATTTCAGAGATTATTACTATGTTCTTTAACTTTTGTTAGATTAAGGCTGATACATTTTGTCTTGTAGCAATTATAACTTTTATTATTACAACTTTTATGATTTAATTAAAAGAATTTAGACTTGTATTAGAAGTGAAAAATTTTTTAGCTTCAGGAACATATAAAATTTATAAATTTTAGAAGAAAAAATTTTATAGTAAAAATTCTTAAAGCTAAA
>CAJVPM010001740.1:0-11276 GCA_910592325.1 Scutellospora calospora | reverse complement strand
TAAATTTTGACATGATCGACATTTTTCAATTATAAATGAAAGTTAATTTGCATAATAAAAAATCAAGATAATATAAAAGAAATATTTAATGAGTATTCCAAAGGCAAACACATCATGAGATTACCTGATAGTCATCTGTTACCTTTAACTAATCAAAATTATGAAATTAAATTAATTCAGATCAGTTTGAAAATCAAAACAAATAATTAAACTCAATTATCTTAAAATGAGACAAATATAAAAATGTATTTTTTTAAAAAGAGACACTCCATATAAGCTACCTTTAATAATTAAAAAAAAAAAAATACAGTATATATACTTTTTAGTCTTCTTTTACTTTTACTAGTACTACTTGTATTTATTTTTAAAGATAAATTGAAATTAGATCTGATTTTCTTTTAGCTTTGAAATTAGTTTAAATAATTGTTAAGAAAATTAACTATTTGTAATAGAAATACTAATAATAAAATAAATACTATTTTATAACAATATCTTTAAACTTACTAATAATATATTATTTTAAAATCTTTTATCAATCTTATACTAATACGTATTAGAGTATTTTAATCTAACTATATATGTATAAACTAAAATTTAATATATTTTATCAAAATTTTTAGTCTATTAACTTGTTATTATCTTTAAAAAATCTGATTATAGCCTATATTAGTCTACTATTACTCTATTCAATTATTTTTGATTTTTTGAACTTAAAACTATAATATTCAAGTTGGTTTTGAATTGCAATAATAATTTGTTAATACTAACAACTAGTTACTATATTTATAATATAAAGTCTTCTGCATATTAAAGCATGTTTACACAATTCAAACAGTCAACTCTTTCCATAGATCATTTGGACTATTTTTTAAGCTAAAGCAAAAACGTATTTTTTAAAGAAACTGCATTAAGAAACAATACAAGAGGCAATAAGCAAAAGAAAAGAGCATATAAAGTTATATTTAGTAAAAAGTAAAAGATAGGAAAACTAGAAAGAATCTAGAAGAAAACTTGACTCTCAAAGAAAATTCGCAGAAATTTTTTAAAAAAGTGAGATTTGAATTTACTCTGTCTCACAGATCCTCTAATGTAATACAAGAGTCACAAAACAAGATAAATAAACTACATGTGAGGAAATCACTAACTTGACATATCACGTGCACGCTAATAGAAGAGAAGTATACTATGTTTAAACCAGACGAAACACAGGCAACCAGAAAATATCTTAGGGTTTTTAGCAAAAAAGCTGAAATCATTTTGAGAAGTAGAAAACAAGAATATCTATAATGTCAGAAGAGCAAAATTCTTCAAGGCAGTCCAAAGAAAGCTTCTTACTAAGTAAGAAAAAGGTAGCAAGCATTAAAGTGATACTTAAAGAAAAGGAATTACAGAAGCTTATTAGTGTAATTAAGAGTATGGAAAGAAGTAGAGAGCAAATAGATGATCTTATTTCTAGAATCATAGGAATAAGTATCAAAGTGATCACAGTAACTAGGAATTGGTACAGAATAATTAAGAAGATAATTATTAAAGAAAGTAGAGAGGTTCTGATCATAGCTCTTAAAGAGCTCAAACAGGAATTATTAATCACTAAAGAGGCTAAAGAAAGTGAAACCAAGTCTAAAGAAAACAAGAATAGAATATTAGAAGCTAATTCGCAGTCTAAAGAAGTTTTATAAGATTTAACTGAGTTAGTAGATCAAAAAATAACTATTAAGTCAGCTAAGTCTAACGTATCCCATGATAAATTGTTTAAAGTAGAGTGAGCAGAAAACAATACAAAATTAATAATTTCTAAAGAAATTAAGCACCTGAATAGGAAAATTGCAGCGAGTAGTAAGACAGCAGTTGATATCCTATTTATAGATAGAGAGTTTAAAGAGGATTATGAAATATCTAATGCTCAAAAAACTAGCACAGTAGCGAGTATGTCTATTTCAAATAGTGAGGTCAATTCTGACAGTACAGGATCTGCAGAAATTGAGCTCTTAGACTTAGCCTTGCATACAAAAAATATAATTCTTGAGGATGCAGAAGATACTCCACTTGGAACTTTGCAAAAAGAAATCAATGATCTAAAGGAGTATTGGAAAAAGCAACTAGATTATGCAGTTGCAAACTATAAAGAACTACAAAGAATCTCCCTTGAAGATAGTCATTAGGCATCTAATAAAAATACCTGTGAAAAAGCAGGAGAATATAGAGCAAAAATTTCTTCCATCTCACTTCCTGAGAAATCAAAAGAAAAACAGATTAAATTTGTAAAAGGAATACTATATAGAAGTAGTTATATAAGTGAGATTGTTAAGTACTTTGAAAATGGAACAGTTGAGTAGTCATCATTTTTAATTGCTTTAAAGGTCTAAATATTTTGAGAGAAAAACTCAAAAAAAAGGAGATTGAATGGTATAATGTAATCTTCAACAATTATGAAACTACTAAGGATCCAGCAAACCTTGTCAAAAAGACACTGAAAGCAAAATTGTTGAATATAGAGAACAAGGCTTCAACTTCAAAGATTAACAAGTCACAGACTAAAGAAGAAAAGTCAAGAATAGGGTTTGAGAAAGTAGTAGACAAAGAAAGAAAAGACATATATAAAGAAAATATAATTGCAGTATGAGACCTTTCAAAATGGGTGAAAAGAATCCACATCTTCGAATCTATATAATATCTCAGACGAATTAGTCATATTGAGATAATTAGAGAAACAAGTGGAAAAACAAATACAGAAATTGAGTTTATACCAAATGCTATTTTCATAGAGGACCTTATAGACATATGGTGCATTCCTCTTCTAAGCAACTGTTTGGTGAGAGTATATCAGGAAAAAACTCTTGTATTAGCCTATAGCTTGTTATGACTTTTATTTTTTTTGCATCAAAAAGACTTAACAGGAAGTTTGTTGTAATTCTTGGGATCTTTATATGCTTTAAAGCTTTTTCTAGCATAATTAGGCTGACTGAATCAAATGCTTTCTTCATGTCTTGAAATAGTATTCAAATTTCCTTATTCTTTTCTTTAGCTTCTTCTATAAGGTTATTCATAATATGGATAGGGCTACTAGTGCTACAATCTGATAACCCTGCATAGTTTGGACCTTTCAGAATATTATACCTTGTCAGAACTTTGTTCAGTCATTTGTCTACTACTCAGACTACTAGTTTTCAGAATGCTTCAAGCAAGACAATAGGTCTCATATTTGATAAATTATAATTCTAATCCTCTTCTTTAGGAATTGGATATAATTGACTAATTTTCCATTTTGCTGAGATGTTTCCTTCTTTTATGCATATATTTGCTAGTACTAGGAAGACCTTCTATGCTGAGTCACCTGCTTTCTTTATTAAAAGGTAACTGATTCTAAATAAGCTTGGAGCTGATTTTGTCTTTACGTCCCTGAGTACTTCTTGCTATTCTTGTAGAGATACCTCCTCATTAAGAGATTCGTAGATATTTTCATTAATCTCTTCAATAGGCTCATATGCTTGACTCCATATCTAATTTGTTTTACTATCATCTACTTTGCATTTGCAAAACTGCTTTATAAAATGAGATCTTATTTTTTCTTGAACCTCAATTTCTTCTGTAAGTAATAAGAAATCTGATTCCTTCTCAACTTGTACTCTGTCAAGCCTAATTCTGTTCGATGATCTCTCAAGTAAGCTACTTAGCATATGTTTGAGCTCACTCTGTATTGCAGCATACCTATTATCAACTGCTTTATTGATGTTATTCGGATCTTCTTTTTTCCTTTTATACTGTGCTTTCGTATAGATAATCTTCTACTAAGCTTTAAGATCTTTGGCTCTCTTTTTTGTCCAAGTTTCTTCTGTTAGATCTTCTATTGTTGTATCTAATTTTACATTTATTTTATTAATTGTAGCTGACCATTTATTTCTTACTTCTGCTTCAATAGACTTTCTTTGCTCTACTGAACAGATATGATATAATTTGCCTATTGCTTGCAAATCTTTTAGAATTTTGGTACTACTACTGTTAACCTTAGTAGGGAGGAATCCTATGCGGACTTCTTTGCTTGGTAATGACTTGTATGCACTTTTAAAGATGTAGTTTGAAATAATATCCTATAGCTCGTCAAGATTATTCCTCTCATAAAATTCTTCTATAGATAAACCTTGAGAACAAGTGACATATCTTTCTTTAAAAAGCTTCTCTAAGTTTATTCTATAAGCTTCCTACTCTTCATCAGTTGCCTTTTCAAGTTTCAGGATACGTTGTTTTCTTTTATTCTCTTGTTTTTTGCTACTGATCTGCTATTTTGACTGAAACCTGTAATGTATTGCGCCAGAACAATTTTGTGGTCGCTACCTGTGATGCATTCTGCTTCTATGATTTCACATTTTATTAAGCCCTGGCTTAGATTTTTAGAGGCCTAGATAAAATCTATTCTCGAGCTTAATTTGCCATTCGACCATGTGAATTCTTTTTTGTATAGGTAAATCTTCCTAAATGCATCTTCAAATGTAGAACTTTCTAACCAGGCTATAAGTAGGAGTGCTTGTTTCCTTTTGGATTCTGTGTTGTTCTAGTCTAGGATATTAGATCGGATATCATTAAAGTTACTCATAATAATAACTTTAATATTTCTTCTCTCACTTTCTCGAATCTTTTTATGATATGTTGTTGTAATAATGTATATTACCACTACTAATATTTTGACTAATTTGAATACTAACAAAATGTCTATATAGTAGCTATTGCATCTCGAAACACTTCCTATGTGCTTTTCCCAAGCTCTGTTAACTAAGAGTCCTACTCTCGAGCCTTTAGATTTGTCTTCTTCTGCTGAAGTCCAGAAGTTTATGAATCTTGTATCATTTTTTAATACAAATTTGCCTTGCTTCTCACTTATATTAGATTCATTTATTCCTATAATATCCAATTTTTGTTCATTTGCTCATTCTGCTAATAACTCAAGCTTTGTATTATTACCTTTAATTCCATTAATATTATGAGTTGCTACATTAAGTATTCTAAAGTTCATATCTGCTTCTTGATTTCTAACTCCTTTTAGCTTACTCCTACTTCTTCTCAATCTATCTATTTGCTCTTGGTTTTCTGAATCTCTAGCCCTTTGCTGATTTCTAAGTTTTCCTTCTTGAGAAATCTGGGCAACCTGTGATTCAACTAGTGCTACAAATTAGAAGTGATTAGGAGTCTTGTGACTCCTGTATCTATTCCTTCTTTCTGATGAGTACTCTTCTCTTTCTGCAAGTGCAAGTAGACTCTTAAGAACTTCTCTTATACTTAAACTATTATCTTTGCTGTCTTGAGGTTTTTCATAATTACAAGACTGCTGCCTCTTTCTACTTCTGTTCTTGTAACTGCTTGCTCTATTTGTGTTACTACTTTCTGAAAACTCAGAGCTACTATCATCAAAATCAGTTTGCAAATTTCTTACAGATTTATTTTCTTGCTTATATTCATAGCCACTATATTCTGCATAATCTTTTTGTATTGTTGACTCTGTTTTTCTGTATTCATGTTCTTGATATATATATTTTGAGCATCTTTCCTCTAGATCTTGCTCTGTTTCCTTCCTTTTTCTAAACTTTTGTAGCTTAACTCTTGTAGTATAACTGGTAAAGCCTTGTTTGCTTTAGAGTATTCCTCCTCTTCGGAGCTATTACTTCTGATTGTTGCCTATTTCAGTTTGTCATCATAGTAATAAACTGAGAACTTAGGGCTTTTCAACAGGTCAGTTTCACTTGCAAAGTAGACTGTAGCACTTCTTTTATTATTGTTGTTTGTATTTTTAAAGATATGCAATGCTTTAGCTCCTGTTCGTTTAACCTATCTCCACAGTAATACCTCATTTGCATCTTCTGGTAGATCTAAAATCTTTCTAGAAAATTTGTTACGAGATTTAAGTATCTCTGTGTTGTTTCTTCCTGGTGTAACTCTCACCAAACAGTTGCTCAGAAGAGGGATGCACTATATGTCTATAAGGTCCTCTACGAAAATAGCATTTGGTACAAACTCAATTTCTGCACGTATTTTTCTACTTGTTTCTCTAATTATCTCAATATAACTAATTCGTCCGAGATATCATATAGATTCAAAGATGTGAATTCTTTTTACCTATTTTAGAAGGTTCCACATCGTGATTATATTTTCTTTATATATATCTTTCCTTTCTTTGTCTACTACTTTCTCAAACCCTGTTCTTGACTTTTCTTCTTTAGTCTGTAACTTGTTAATCTTTGGAGTAGAAGCCTTATTATCTGCATTCGCCAATTTTGCTTTTAGTGTCTTTTTGAAGAAGTCTGCTGAATCCTTAGTAGTTTCATAGTTGTTGAAGATTACATTATACCATTCAATCTCCTTTTTTTTTTAGTTTCTCTCTCAAAATATTTAGACCTTTGAGGTAATCAAAAATGATGGCTACCCAACTATTTCTATTTTCAAAGCACTCAACAATCTCACTTATATGACTACTTCTATATAGTGTTTCTTTTACGAATTTAATCTGTTCTTCTTTTGATTTCTTAGGAAGTGAGATAGAAGAAATTTTTGCTCTATATTCTTCTGCTTTTTCACAGGTATTTTTGTTAGATGCTTAATAACTATCTTCAATAGAGGTTCCTTGTGGTTCTTTATAGTTTGCAACTGCATAATCTAGTTGCTTTTTCCAATATTCCTTTAGATCATTAATTTCTTTTTGCGAAGTTCTAAGTAGAACATCTTCTGCATCCTTAAGAATTATATCTTTTGTATGCAAGGCTAAGTCTATGAGCTTAATTTCTGCAGGTCCTGTACTGCCAGAATTGTCTTCACTATTTGAATTAGATATACTCACTACTGTACTAGTTTTTTGAGTATTAGATATTTCATAATCTTCTTTAACCTCTCTATCTGTAAATAGGATATCAACTGCTATCTTACTACTTGCTGCAATTTTCTTATTCAGATACTCAATTTCTTTAGAAATTATTGATTTTGTATTGTTTTCTGCTCACTCTACTTCAGACGATTTATCGTGGGATATGTTAGACTTAGCTGACTTAATAGTTATTTTTTGATCTACTAACTCAGTTAAATCTTGTAAAACTTCTTCAGGCTGATAATTAGCTTCTAATATTCTATTCTTGTTTTCTCTAGCCTTGGTTTCGCTTTCTTTAGCTATTTTAGCGATTAATAGTTCCTGTTTGAGCTCTTCAAATACTGTGATCAGAACCTCTTTACCCTCTTCAATAATTATCTTTTTAATTATTCTTCGCTAATTCCTAGTTACTGTGATCACTTTGGTACTTATTTCTGTGATTCTAGAAACAAGAACATCTATTTGCTCCCTACTTCCTTCTATACTCTCCATTACACCAATAAGCTTCTGTAGTTCCTCTTCTTTAAGCATCACTTTAATGCTTGCTACCTTTTTCTTGCTTAGTGAGAAGCTTTCTTTGGACTGCCTTGCAGACTTTTGCTCTTCTGACATTATAGATATTCTTGTTCTCTACTTCTCAAAATAACTTCAGCTTTTTTGCTAAAAACTCTAAGATATTTCCTGATTGCCTACATTTCGTTCGGTTTAAATGTAATATACTTGTCTTTTATTAGCTTACACGTGATACGTCAAGTTAGAGATTTCCCCATGTGTAGTTTGTTTATCTTGTTTTGTGACTCTTGTATTATATTAGAGGATCTGCAAGACAGAGTAAATTCAAATCCCTACTTTTTTTAAAAAATTTCTATGAATTTTCTTTGAGAGTCAAGTTTTCTTCTAGGTTCTTTCTAGATTTCCTATCTTTCACTTTCTACTAAGTATAACTTTGTATGCTCTTTTCTTTTTCTTATTGCCTCTTGTATTGTTTCTTAATACAGTTTCTTTAAAAAATATGTTTTTGCTTTAGCTTAAAAAATAGTCCAAATGATCTATAGAAAGAGTTGTTTTTTGAGTACTTACATTTTGATCATTTATATATGAAGTATTTTATTTATTTATTTTATTTTATTTTTTTTTATTATTATTAAGGCTACTTTTTTGACTAATTAGATTTTATTAGTTTGTTATTACAAAGCTACTATATAAGTAGTCTTCTAAAGTAGTAAATAGACTTAGTTATAGTAATTCTTTCTACTAATTACTAAAACCTAATACAGAGCAATAATAAAAATTTAAAAACAACAACCTAGCAAGAAATATTATTGTACAGCATGGGGAATAAAGCTCATAACTAGTTTGAGTTTAGTACTATACTAATACCACTAGTTTGTAAGTAGCCTACTGGAGCAAAGCTGCTGACTTTAGTGGGTCTTGGTATTTCTTCATTTACTTACAGCTGAAGCAAAAACCAAATATAAGCTTTACCAAAACTGCTTAGACTGGGTTAAGCAGTATCACTATCCTTTAACTCTAGTTAGAGTTTTCGCACTCATCTCCCTTTGGTCCTTCCTATAACTCAAAAAATACAAGATGTCTCTCTACATCAATGTCAGA
The DNA here is from genome assembly GCA_910592325.1 of Scutellospora calospora. NCBI lineage: Eukaryota > Fungi > Glomeromycota > Glomeromycetes > Diversisporales > Gigasporaceae > Scutellospora > Scutellospora calospora. The sequence continues at coordinate 2,815 of CAJVPM010001740.1, read as the reverse complement.
TATTTTTTGCAAATTTTTTTTTGTAAAAAGTAGTGATTTGGCTACTCCCTGTAAAAGGATCAGCATTCATACTACCAATCTATTTTGGAAAAAGATCATGTAAACAAAACAGGTGATCTGTTTTGTTTACTAAATTGATAGCATACGTGATAAGGCCAATCACAGATCATAACTAATTTAGATTAATAGCATAAGGAGTATATTAAATTTGAGATATAGAATATAGTATTAGTATTTTATATAATTTTTATGAGTAGAGTAGTATTTAGAAAAAATTTATTAGCTTTGCTTATAAATTTTTTCTATCTAAGCCTCTCTTTTTTTTCATTTTTCTTTATATTTGTTTTTTTTCTTTTCTTGTTTTTGAGTTCTCCTTAAGCAAGATCAGTTATGACAGGCAGTCATGATGCACTATCAACACGCTTTAATAAAATATTAGAGGAGAGATATAGTTCTTATACTCTAGTATTAAGAGAATTGTTGAGTATAGCAGATTATATTTAGGTACCACTTGGTAACTGGATGAGTCATAACTTGAAATAGTATTAGCTTGAGCTAAGGAATTGTAATGTAGAGACATTCCTATTACTATAATAAAGTTGTAGCATGATTGCTGAAAGGTTAAAAAAAAAAAGTAGTCTTCTAAAGTTTTATAATTATATAATGAGTATATAACAAGTTACAACTTTAGTTATTGTTTAATTTAAGTAGTCTTTATATAAATGATCGACTATCTGTTAGTTCTATACTATGCTACTATACCTGTAATCTGCTTGTAAGTTATTTATTTAAATACTCTGATTATTAACCTTTTCTTCTATTCAAAACTAATATCACTACTACATCTAATTATTTAAGCTATCTGACTTGTTTATAGATTTATTTACTATATGATTTATATTCTCTTAAAATATGTTTACTTAATATATTATAAGCTACAAAGCTCTAGTTAACCTTAGAAATAATTTCTATCAGAGTGGTCATATGTTTATTTTACAAATTTATCTAAATTAAACTTTTGTTGATATTCATACAATCTTAGTTCCTGCTCAGATATATTAGCATGCAACTCTCTCCGTAGATCATTTTTACCAAAATTCGAGCTAAAGAATAACCTATAGAAAACTTCTTAAATAGCTTATAAAATATAGTAAAACCTTATAAGAAAAAAGATTCAAAACTCAAAAATACATATAACGAAATAGAAGAACAGAAGAAAGGTCTAAAGAAACTCAAAATATTAAAGAAGTTTGGACTTTAGAACAAACGTCAAAATATTTTTTTAGATTTTTGGAGATTCAAACAAACCCTGAGATGCAGATCATTTGATATAGTACAATCATATATGAACTAAGGTAAACAAAATGTATTATAGGAAAATTGATATGTCACGTGTTGAATATTAGAAACAATATACTTCAAACCAAAACCGGATAGCTCACAGGTAATCAGAAAAAGTTACTAGGAATTACTAAAAAAAGACAAGATCACTTTAAAAGAAAGTAGAATTAGAAAATATATGGAACAGAGCTAAAGCAACAAGACTAGTAGGGATAGTAACAAAAGAATATAGCAAAGAAATAATTACCGAAGGAAACGATACAGTAATAGGCCTTGAAGACTATATAGATAAAATGATTGCAGAAATTTTAGAAGTAGATAGCAATATAGTAACAGTAGCAAGGAAATAGAGGAAAGTAATAGAGAGAGCAGCAATGACAGAAGGAATTGATAGAGTTAAATTAGTATTAGGACAAGTAACTCAGAACACAATAGTAAAGAGGGATGATCTAATAGTGCTAGAAAATGAGAGTAAATTAGATATAGAAATATTAGATTAAGCAAATTCCCTAAAGACAGATGATAGCACAAAAGAAGAACAAGTCCTATTAGAAAGATATCTTCTAGCAAAAGAAAAAGACAAAGAAGATAATAGTCTAATGGAAGATATTAAAGAAATTCAAGAACAAGAAAAGAAAGCTTTAAATCAAATCCAAACCTATACTCGGATATCACAGAAGAATCTGAAGAGGATATATTACCAGCAGAGTTAAACTCCTCTCTCGAAAAAAATATCTAGGCACTAAGTAAAGACAAATGCGAAGGAAAAAAGATTATTAGAGCAAAAGTAGCAGCTATAAAAGTACTTAGAAATAATACAAGTCATAAAGAAAAGTCATTAAGGTAGTCAATAGGCAGAAATGTCCATCTTAAAAAAATATTTGAAAAATTTGAGCAAGGCAATCTGTAGTATACCTTAACTTTCGATTGTGAGAAAGGCTATGAGGAAGCGAAGAAGAAACTAGAAAACAAGAAAGAAGAGTATGAGCAGGCCAAACTAATTTGTGAAGAGAACTCAGAAGAAGGATTAGCTGTTCAACCCTCAGGTAGCCAAAATATAAAGATTAACTCCATAGATATTAAAGGAAAAAAAGAAGAACAGGTGAAAGCAGAATTAGAAGAAGTTTTAACAAGAAGGAAAAAGGAGGCTCCAATCACCCCAGAGCAACCAAAAATTACAAGTAATAAAAATATTAGAACCCAACGAGTCTATACAAACTCAAATGAAAACAGAGAAGAAAATATAATAATAGTATGGGATTTACCAAACTAGGCTAAAAGAACTCAAGTTTTTGAGTTAGTTTGGTTTATAGAAAGAGTAGAACATATAGAAATAATTAAAAGTACAAAAGATAGAACATGAGCAGAGGTTGAATTTAAAGCAGGCACCTTTGATGTAAAGAAAAAGAATGAAATTTGGTGTCTGCCTTTTGCAAACCAGGTATTAGTAAGGGTAACAGCAGGTACTAACAAT
>CAJVPM010001739.1:0-11276 GCA_910592325.1 Scutellospora calospora | reverse complement strand
CTGACTCTAATGATAATTAACTTCAGTGTGTGTTTTGATTCCATAGCTCAATTGCACAATCCGGTGACTGTCGCCGCCGGCGACAACTAGATTAATTCTATAAATAAAGAATATATTTTTATAAGAGTTATTATTTATTACTAGAATATAGTATAAACTATTTCACTAATCAAAATTTAAGATTAAATATAATATAAAAATTATAACTTTTTTAAAAAATTAAAATTTTTACTTAATTTATAAAACTATTTTTTGTATTCTAACAAAAAAATTTTTTGTAAAATTTTGAGATAAAAGCTTTTATAATAATATACTATATAGCAATATATATTTGTATTATTTTAAAAATATATATATATAATAAAATTGTTTAATTTTCTTTTTAATAGTAAACTTTAGTCACAGGTGTTACTGTATATGCCAAATAGACCCAATTATTTATTTATTAAAAAAAAAGAAAAATAAATTCGTTATTGGATGTTTCGCACCAATAATAGTCACATCTGACTTTGAATTTAATGTGCTTGACAACCCTAGGTTAGCACATTAAATTCAAAGCCAGATGCTTCTTTATTTGGCAGATAAAATAATCCTGTATGGTTTTTTCACCTGCCAAATAAAACTGTTATTGGATGTATAGCATCCAATAACTATATAATATTTTTAATAAAAAATAACTCTGGAAGACATATAGATCGTGTAGAATAATAAATAATAGTTTGGACGATGGTTTGGACGATGGTTGCACGGTTTTTTCGAAGAGTGTTGCACGGTTTTTTCGAAGAATGTTGCACGGATTTTTTTTGAGGAACATTATACGGATTTTTTTCGAAGAATATTGTACGGATTTTTTCGAAAATCATTGCACGAATTTTTTAATTTTATATATATATATATATATATTTGAGCTATTCCAAAGTAGTTACATGTAACAGGTTGTTACAATTAGATTCATCCTTTACTTAATACTTTTTAAATTATTTTATTTATTTTAGTCTATGTATTTAACATTTCTGGTTTGCACAACTATCTTTTTATATTAATGAGAATTGATTATCACATATTAGATGAAAAAATAACATCAATAAAAGATTAGTTTGAGCTGGCCTGCTCAAGCTGACCACGGCCTGTGATTTTTTCATCAGCTTATATTACATCTAACAGGTTAGTATATTTATTATTCGAGATATTTTCAGTTTTAAAAAATTTAGCTCAACTTTAATAGGTGTTTTTGTTAAAACTTTGAGCAGATATTTTACAACTACCTAACCAAAGTCGATAAAAAAATTTTATTTGAATTCTACAAAAACTTTTAGAATTAAAATAAATAAAAAAATTCAAATTTTGCCTACATATGAGTCCAAAATTGATATGGTTCAGGTGTATTCTAGCTAATCAGTTCAGAGCACTACTCATAAAATGGGATCATAAGCGATTCATGAGCAATTTTACGATCACTGATCAAATCACTTTTAATCTCAGTAAATCACCATATTTATATTTTTGTTATGCCTAGCGTAATCAAAAGGGTTCTACCACAAAATCCCGAAAACCATTTTCCCGAAAGAGCATAATACCGACTAAATTGGCCAACATTATAACTAATGCCGGCTAACCTTGTCGGTATTAGGTCCTTTCGGGAATATGTCTTTCGGGATTTTGTGGTAAAACCAATCAAAAGGTAGTACAAAAGTCATGTTACAGTACTTTTTTTACTGGTAGTTCGTGTCCCTTTTGATTTAACGTTAATCTTTTTTTTTTTTTTTAAATCAATACAGGAATAAGTTATTACATATTAACAAGAGCCATTACTTAATTTGAATCAAATTTGTTCGGCTGAAGGTTAAGACCGGGGTTATTGATCGGGAATTCTTATCATGCGGGCTCTGAAACAGAATTGAATTGCTTGGGAAATCGATATAAAACCAATAAAATAATTGGCTGATTTTTGAAGATCTTATCATAATGAAGTCTTATCAAAGTAACGATTTTCTGTCTACAAGATTAAATTCCGAGCCACAAAATATGAATTCTGAGAGGGTAAGATAAAAAAAAAAATTAGAAAGTTCACATCTTGCTTAATAAACCATCAAAGTAATTCGGTAATCCGCAAAGTAATTCGGAAGTTAGATGAAAGGTATGTTTGAACGTTTAGGTTTAACTTAAACTTGGTAATTTAAGCTGTCTTTTACGTATTTTGTGAAAACTTATTCTTCGTAATCCCAACTAATATAGAAACTTGAATATAATATAGGCTAAGAATATGAAGTTGAGAGTAATAAGGTTTATAGATTTCACGAGAAGAGTTAAAGCAAAGTAGTGGTACTGTAACTGTTATAACGATTATTAAATAAGATTAAAGATCAGTTTGATGTTAGAGCGAATGCTAAAAGTTGTTTTTGATTATTATTATTATTTTTTTATTAAGTATTTATTTCTTGTATTTTTCGTTTTTTTTTTCTTTTTTGATTTGTAGTATGTTAGGACTACAGTATTTCTTCAATAAAATTTTGGTTTGTACTGCGACATTATTATAGTTTTAGATTTAAAGTTAGAGATTTCATGATAAATACTTTTCTGGTATTAATTTCGTTAGTTTTTTTATTCGTGACAATATTTAGAACTTCAATTAACTTTGAACGAAGATATCTCGACAACCACTCGAATAAATTCGATAAAAGTTTTTTTATTTGAATTCTAACAATAGGATGGTTCAAAATTAACATATTTCAAAAATGAGTAGGAGTTTAAAAAATTATTGATAAAAAAAGTAATCATACAAAAAAGCACACACTTAAAATATACTTTGCAAGTCGTTTATTTTGCTTATTTCATCCGAAATCAAATGTAGAATCATTAATTTTGAACCCCCTATTTAGTATTTTATGATAATACACACATACGTAGACGTCTAAATTATTTTTTGAAAAAAGTAATTTCGCTATTGCAAAACTTTTATCGAAATTTCACAAAATGAGTATGATCTAAATAATACTATAAATAATCACCTAAACTATAAACGAAGATGACGAGGATCCACTATAATATCATTGTCAAGCTTCTAATAAAAAAAAAAAAAAAAAAAAAAAACAATAATTAGAACAATGTTGACAATAACTATAAACTAATTAAATCACAAGTTGGAAAAAACCAGAAATCGGAAAATGCTCAATTCAATTCACGAGGAGAATGGAATCACAGTTAGTGTACTAGAAGGGTTTAGACCAAGAAAAGAAAAAGAGAAAATTTATTAATTATAGTTTACAAAATTTTTTTTTTTTAAAAAAAAAAGATTATTTAAGTCTTATCATAAAAGAACTAAACGAAAAGTGGTGTCCAACAGAAGAAAATTACTCGTCGATTTGCCAAATTCCCCTAACTTTATCCCAAAGTCCGAAGCATTAAAATTAAAAAATGGTGTTCAACATTCCAAAGCTCGAAGCAAACGTAACTTTGAAATAAAGTTTTTGTGAAAGTGGTGTCCAACAGAAGAAATTGCTCATCGACTTGTAAGGTTCTCCTATACTATATTTCAAAGCCCGAAGAAAACGTAACTTTTGAAATAAAGTTAATGTAAAGTTCTTCTACCAACTAGTATTAAAATACAATTATAGACAAATTAAAATAGAAATATAAAAAATAAATAGTACCTCGGAGAAGAAGAGTCAAAGAAAAAAATATAAACGTAAAAAATAAATAGTAACCTTAAAGAAGAAAACATAAAAATAAAATGTGTGAAAATAAAGATTTGTCAGTCGCGTAAACTAAATATATCAGGTATCATATCAGATATCTGATAACAACTAAAAATTTAACGCAGCCAATTAAATTGCAAGATCATGTCAAAAAAAATTAATTTTTTTGTTTTATAATAGCATAGCGGGCTTTATTTGATTGGCTGATTTTTGATCATCTTATGAAGTCTTAGTCACGAATATGAATTCCTAGGGGGTAAGACAAAAAAAAAAATTAATAGACTGTCAAGGTAATTCGGTAATCCGCAAAGTAATTCGAATAGAAACCTGACTATAATATAGGCTAACAATATGAAGTTGAAAATCATAAGATTTACAGATTTCGTGAAAAGAGTTAAAATGAAGTAGTGGAACTGTAACTGTATAGCAATTATTAAATAAAATTAAAGATCAGTTTGATATTGGAGCGAACACTAGAAGTTGCTTTGATTATTTTTTATTAGTGTTCTAGAATAGGTTCAAACATTTATTTTTTGGATTTTTCGTTTTTGGTTTGTTTTTCTTTCTTTTTTTGATTTGTAGTATGTTAGGACTATTTCTTTATAAAATGTTGGTTTATCGGAATTTTGTCCTCGATAAGATTATAGTTTAGATTTAAAATTATCGAGATTTCATGATTGGTATCAATTTCATTATAGATATAGTTATTTTTGTACATATCAGTTTTTTTTATTTCGTGAAAAGGCGGATTCTCATTTAGGTTTGATGATCAATCTTGACTGGTTTCAACCATTCTATGGTGTACCATATAGTATCAGTGTACTATATGCATCTATCGCAAACTTTGCGTGTCAATTTAAGTTTAGAACTTCGATTAATTTCGATTAACCAATAAAATTTTTACTATCATATATCACGGGATGATATACAAAAATTATCCAATCACAATGAAAGCCAGCTATGCTTTTAACTGTTAAAATCATGTCTAACTCATGCTCTAATTGGTCAAATTTGTGGTACAAATTTCTTTGATCACTCAAATCGGCACATATCGATATGTAATTTTTTAACAGCACGCACATCATAGAAAAATGTTTTCGTTAGCTAAGTCTTTTACTAGAACTTCGGGGGTTTCTCTTTCTCCAAGGGTTTCGTCTTTTGCCAGGGGCTTGGTCTTTCGTCAGGAACTTCTTCTTTCACCAGAAGTTTCGTCTTTCTCCAGGGGATTTCGTTCGTCTTTTCCGCGCTTAGGTTTCGTTTTTTTTTTTTTTTATCACTCATAAAACAGTTTCCTTAAAAGTTATATTGAGTCGTTATGTTTTTAAATAAAGTACCTTTTTTAAATTTATTTCAGATATTGATCCTAATTTTTTTGGACCTGGTGCAAAGCCCGGTCATGTACCAACTGATGTTGACCAGGCTACTGGCCTTGAACGTGCTGAATTACTTGCGGCCTTAGAAGGTAAAGATTTGTTCGAGTCAAAGCCTTTACAGATAACCAAACTTGGTACAAAAAAAGAACCCACCTTGGTCAAAAGCGTTGATCCTATTCGTTATGTGGGTTGTACTGGTACGTATATTATCATACGATAATTTAATAAAGCAAATATAAAGTAAAAAAATTGGATACTTTATGACAATGCAAATTCACACACACACACACACATATATATATATATATATTCAAAATTTTAACATTTTCTTTTAGGATTTCCTGTTGATTCTCATGAACTTTTATGGATTGTTCTGGATAAAAGTCATGAATTTGATCGATGCCCAGAATGTGGACATGTCTACAAAATGAATTTTGTTGGTACTGAAGGTCATGGTCATGGTCATCATTAAGTTAAAAAGTTCGAATTAGTTGATTTTTTGAATCAATTTGAACTGGACTTTTTCTAAAATTAATAAATAATAATCGATATAAAATATTATAAATAAACTTGTAGATATTTGTTTAATATTTTTAATAAAATAATTAATTATTATAAAATAAAAAATATATATAGATTTAAGAATTTTAAATAAATAGAAAAAAAAAACGGGAAGGAAAATCTTTATAAAAAACATCTTAACAACCCATATTTAAAAAGAATGTACTATTATTAAGTAACATTTTTAACAATAGTTAAGAGTAAAAATATTAACTTGCAACAATCTTATTAACTTTTAAAACAACATTAATGCAAACCAAAACACCCAACACAAGTGTACCAAAATTTAAATTTACAATACTGCAATATAAATAATAAGACATTATATAGTATCGATATTAAAACTTGATTATTTTTTACTAAAGGCAGCACGTAGGAGTGATATTCAAAAAAAAATTTCATTACGAGATTTGTCGCATGTAAATTTTTTCATTATCTATTATGGTTGGTCAAATATCAAATAATCAATGTATATGTAATACGTATAATGTAATATGAATCAAGAATAATGCTTTTCGAATTGTCACTATTTCTGTACTTATTAAAAATTGCTTATTTTATTATTAATAATAAAAAAGTAAATTAATAAGATCTTTAATTTTCACTTATTTACATATTCTAAATCCCCAAGTGACTTTAATTATTTAACATACACACGAATAGGGATGGTAAAAAAAAATATATAGTTTTTCACCGTTTTTTTAAAACAAGTAAAGTCTGAATAATTAAAAATCTGGATTTAAATATATTCAGATCATAATCATTTACCTGTTTTTAATTATGAAAAACATTTGCCATCCCTATACACGAATTGGTGGAATTGGTGTCGAATTTGTAGAGACAGTTTTATGATCAAATTTTGATACGAAAATAGAATTGGTTTTTGCTTTCCTTGCTGTTATTAAAAAGATATGAGTATCAAAATTCGATTTTAAAAAAAATTTTTTTTAAAAAAAAATACTTACTTCGTTGAATAGTAGGTTGTCTTCTAACGAATTGTAATACGTCAATATTTTCCAGATCCACATTTTCTTCAATTTTTTCAAATTTTCCATTTTCAAAATTCTGATAAGCAATAACATCATCTTGAAGTAAAATTTCTTTTGGACGTTGTGGTGATGGTGGTTGTATACCAGTTTTCTCAGTTGGTTTCATTAAATATTTATGTGAAGTTGAATTATGATAATTTTGTACCATTTCTTTCCGTCCCTTACTAGACGCATTTTGGTCATATCTATTATATGTATTTTTTTTATGTCTTTTATTATACATTACCATATTCCTCGTATCATTAAGTAATGCTCCTCTTGTAGATAAATAGTTTTGAGGTTTCACTTTTTGATTTTGACCATTCAAACCTTCTAGTGTAGTACATCGTTGAAGTTCTGCAACTAATGCTAACGAGTATCGAGATGCTTTACCTCCTATGTCCGGTGTTGATCGACGTTCTAATTCAGTGGTTATGGCTTTAGAATAACGTAATGATGCTGCGTCGGAAAAATCGGGTGACATTTCCTGTGAATAAACACTTTCATTGTCTGTAATATTTTTTTTTTATGATAATTAGTTAAACAAGAATTTCGCGTTATTTACATGAAAAAAAAATAATTATTTCGCGTTAATTATAATAAGAATTTCATGTTAATTATAAATAATACAAACCTGAACTTAATTCTGATTCATTAAAGAATATCTTATCGCCTCGAAAGTGTTTACGTAATAATGATGTATATATAGGATCTGAGAGTGCCATTGAGGGTGTTCTTAATTGTTCAAGTTCAATTTGAGGACTTGGAGGACTATATATATCTTCTATCATTTCAAATAATTGAAAGATTTATTAAAAAAATAATATATCATCGAAAATGTTAATCGAACTAATCAGTTTTAAAGAAATTGCCGTTTTGACTAAATGACTTTTTATAAGCTACAAATACTATATACATATTTTCTTAATGGAAATAAGCAATAAGAAGAGTGACAAATATTAATTAAGATGAGATGAAAATTTTATAATATATATTAGAAGGGAATAGCGCATTTTAATATTAGCTAATACTGTAATATATATCACTTCCTTAAACATCTATTATCGATATTTCCATTAAGTAAATTTAATAAATGAATATTTTTTATAAAAGATCATCTCGAAAGACGGCAATTCCCAAAAGACTGATTAACATGGGTATAAAAAAATTATAATTTTATCTACCATCCAAATTTTCATTAGCATATGGACTGAAGCTGTCTATAAATTCATAAATATAAAAAAATATTGTTAAAACAAGAAATATATATATATATAAGTTATATATACAGTATATATATATATATTAGATATAGTATATATACTTACTTTGAGTACTTCCGAATGCAGAATCATAACAATATCGAGTAAAGAAATTTGTAGGTTCTGGAAGATTACTGAAATTAAGTAACCTGCTCGTATAACAAGATTGTGGATGAAATCTCCAGGTCAATCGATCACGATGTTGCTGTCGTGAATTCACATTAATGTCAGAGTTACGAAAAGTATCGCATACATCCGTCGATCTCTCTTGTTCTAAACTAAAATGCCAACGGAATAACATTTCTGTAATTTGTTGAACTTCTGGGCGATTCGTTGAATCAGAATCCCAACATCTTTCTACGAGTGTCGTAAAAGCTTTTGGTGTCCCTTCTGTAAATGGTGGACGAATTCCATCACATATACCAATTGCAAGATCATAATCGTGAGCTTTATTACTAAATGGTGGAATTCCTGTAGCAACTTCACACATTATTATTGCTAAACTGTATACATCAGATGCTTTAGTATGTGGTTTACCATGTAAAATTTCGGGAGCAACATATGGTAAAACTCCATAAATTCCAATATTATCTTTAACATATCTACTTAATCCAAAGTCACTTATTTTAATATCGTCATTATTTCTTAGTATGTTACCACTATGTAAATTTCGATGAATAAATTCACCTGAATGAATATCTTGAAGTGCCATTGAAATCTTAAGTAAAAGGCATAAACGTTTCTCCCAATTTAACAAATGATGATTATGTCGAAGGAAACTTCGTAAATTTCCATTATTAGCAAATTCACTGACAATTAAATAGTCATTAGTTTGAGGATCTCGAGTAATACCATAATATTGAATCATTCCTCGAAGTTCAAAATCGCATTGAAGGTAAGCACGTAACTAAATAACAGATAAGAAAAATTTATTATGTAAAAAAAAAGGTAAAACATTAAAAATATAAATTATAATATATTATGAATAATATATTTACCTCATTAAAGAATTCAGATGTAATATTAACTGAATTATCAATACATTTTACAGCAACTTTCATATTAGAATTCCTAGCCCACTTTTTCCTTCCTTTATTCCAGTACAAAATATTCCCTTGCTTCCACGTGGCGGAAAATACTGTTCCATAACAACCTCTTCCAATATACTCGACGTCAACAATCGCATCATATGGAATCCATTCCAAAATTCTATGATAACTATTAGCATTTAATTGAGTTTCTTGAATAAAACTATCAATTACTTTATTACAACTTGTCCATTTAACAAATTCATTTTCAAATCTTTTAGAATTACATAAATGACACCATCCAAAATTTTTATAAATATCTGTATTCAGACTTTGACAATCTTTACAAATACCGAAATTTGTTGATTGTTGTATATTGCATGAATCATTTTTTATGAAATTAATATCTTCACTATCTTCACTATCTTCTATTTTACCACATTTTACACCCATAATTTTTTATGATAAATGAATGTTAATAATCAAATATTTAATTTATCAAAAAATTAAATATTTTTTTTTTTTTGTTTTCTATGTTATTATATATATTTATATATTCTAAAATTTAAAGTCTACTTCGAAAAAAAGAATGATATAAACGGTTTTTATTTCAAATTCAATATATATATATATAGAAAAATACTGGTTTAAAGTTTCTATACACTAATTTAGTAATCATTCTAACCATTACGTTTTAAAAGGGATGACAACTACGTAATAATAATAATAATATTCTTTATCTAAAACTAAAAATAATCTTTGAAAATTACCATTTTCAAACAAAAAAAAACTTTCCCTATGTAGAACAATGCAAATAGTTGATCTAACTATCATAGTTTACTGGTACGTACGTACGTACCTTCGGGTTTTTTTATCGAAAAAAAAAATATATATATAGGATTTATTAATAAACAGATAATTATATTATACCGGTACTATATATTTTTATAAATTTTCTTTTATCGATCTAAGAGAAACCAAATATAACTAAATAATACTGTATGTCGATAATAAGAATACATTATAGAGCAAAAATTTAGAATCGTTCTATTTTATAGAGACTAAAACTTTGATCTAGATTATACTGTGGCTATGTATCATATATATGCTATATCTGATATAAAACCAAAATATATAAGCGGTACGTACAGCATTACTGTACGATATCTGATATAACGGACGCACTTACGTACGTATGACGAGATTAATCGCTAATCGTACAGTACATAAAGACAAATTTTAAATTTTTTACAAGTAACCCTTTAGGGTTAAGCAAGCACTAGTATTGTTCTTTTTTTTTTTTCGCGTTAGGGTAAGTATAGGTTATAAGGAAAACAACTTTGATTTAAAAAAAAAATTATTTTTTCTTTTGACAAATCGACATACAATCATAATTTACGCACAAATTTCATTCTAATTTGCATTTCTGTACTGTACTACTTTACTATGTGCTCTTTTATTTATGATACAGACCCGCCCAACAAATTTGACCCAAAGGTTGGATCCTTTATCTGTTTTATCTAAAAAAAATCTGTTTTATCTAAACCGGATAAAAATTTATCAGTCGAAACATTTCTCTTGACTTTTATAGTAATTAATTCAATGTAACACGAAAATCATTTAACAATAAATTTTTTGATTTACTGTTACATTAAATAACTATAAAGTTTCTTGGATACAGTACGTACGTAGAATAAGATAATACCATTTAGCAATTTTCGTAATAATATCCCGATAAAATGAACCTAATTCTTGAATAATATCCGTGGGGTACGTACGTATAACTATTGATTTATTACCTTATTTTTATTACCAAATATAGCGATGGAACCAAAGTACCCTCGAACAGATGCTGTTCTGCACATACTACTTGAATGGGACATTGTCTTACATACTGGTGGGCAACGTCCGGATGATATTTATTGGTAAATTAGAGACAATGCATATATTGCATTTGATTTTCCAATTAATTAATTTTACACAACGTTTTATGTCGGAGAGTTACATCGATTAATAAAACATTAGCGTTAGATAAAGGAATTATGGAAGTTCATGCTGTACCGTATAATTTGTTTCTGAAGTTTTGCAAGAAATTCATTTACAAGAGCACCAAATATATTTTTTTTATTAGAATAATTATGTGGTAAAATTTAGAAAATTTGTGTGAAGGTTAGAAGACCAACTAACATTAAAGTAGAGGTTGGATCCATGAATATTCACGGTTAGAAATGGATATTCTTTGAATATCCAACATTTGGTTACTCAAAATTCACGGATAGTCAAGGGTTTGTAATTTATATAATTGATTCATTTATATTCGTGAATATTT